>AWOL01S0072404.1:0-126283 GCA_000715115.1 Nicotiana otophora | reverse complement strand
CCCCCCTTCTTCGTCTCTTTATTCTCTTGCTTTCTTCTTCCTCTTTCTCCCCCTCTTTTCTCTTCTGGTTTCCGATCTGCCCCCATTAGCTTCTGCTTTCACCCTGTCTCCTTATTTCCCCTTTCTCTATTGCTGTTGGTCGGATTCCTAGACCTAGCAACGGCAGCAGGGATTTTACAGGGAGACGATTTTCCAGAAACCCTCGGGCGACGCGCGCGGGAACTTCCAGAATATAACTGTTGTGGACAATACCTTTCTCGGTACTCGTTGAGACTCCAGGTTCTACTGTTCTTGCTTAGAATTTGCTATTTGTTAATATTCTGTCGGCTGCCTTTTATTCTTGATTAGTGTATTTCGTTCGGCTTACTTGCATTTATCTACCATTAGTGGTATCACTCGTGTCTTTTGCGTGCCCAAGTTACATTACATTTTAGCTTATATTTAGACTTTGCTTGTTTTATGCTTTACCTACTCGTTTGCATTTGTAGTAGTTAAGGCTTAGTTTATATCTGTGTGCTTTTGCTAGTGTAGTGGCTATTTTGAGCGATGGTAGTGTAGGGTCGTGTCCTTCGGTGGGTCAGGGGGCGGGGTGCAAGGGTGGAAAGGGGGTAAGGATTACACAAGGTTGAGAGTTAGATCCTGGAACATAGGGACACTAACGGGTAAGTCGATAAAGTTAGGGAAGATTCTCCAGAAGAGGAAGGTTAATATAGCATGTGTCCAGGAGACTAGATGGGGTGGATGGGGGGTACGGAGGCTCGGGATGTTAATGGGTATAAGCTTTGGTACTCGAGAGGTGTTGGAGGCAAGAACGGGGTAGGTATTTTAGTTGATAGGGATCTCAGGGAGTTAGTGGTGGATGTCAGGAGGGTGAATGATAGGCTGTTGATTATTAAGTTAGTGGTTAATGGGTTCATTTTTAACATGAATAGTGCTTACGCGCCTCAAGCGGGACTGAGCGAGGAGGTCAAAAGGCACTTCTGAGAGGATTTGGATGAGGTGGTGCGTGGTTCCCACAGTCCGAGAAGATTTTCATAAGGGGTAACTTTAATGGTTATGTTGGGGAGACGGGTAGGGCTTATGACGAGGTGCATGGCGGGTTCAGTTTCGAGGTTAGGAACGAGGGCGGTACTTCGTTGTTAGAGTTTGCTAAAGTTTTTGACTTGGTACTAGCTAACATAGATTTTAAGAAGAGGGAGGAACACTTGGTCACTTTCCAGAGTAGGGTTGCCAAGACTCAGATTGATTATCTTCTCCTCGGGAGAGGTGATAAGGGCCTTTGTACAGATTGCATGGTTATCCCGAGTGCGTGTATGTCGACGCAACATAGGCTCTTGGTAATGGACTCGGAGGTCAAGGGAGCAAGGAAGAAGAGAGCGGTGTATGACCAACCTAAGATCAGGTGTGGAGCCTTGATTAAGGGAAAGGCTCAGGAGTTGGGGGAAAAGCTGTTGGCTATGTGGGCTGGAGGAGTAATGGGGATGGAAGTAGTATGTGGACCACGACAACGAACTGCATTAGGGAAGCTGCTAGGAAGGTGTTAGGGGTCTCGAAGGGTTACTCGGGTGGCCACAAAGGGACTGGTGGTAGAATGGGGAGGTCCAAGGAAAAGTGGAAGCTAAGAAAATAGCGTATTTGTAGCTAACGAGGAGTACAGACGAAGAAGAGCGGAGGTCCTATAGGGAGTGTTACAAAAAGGCAAGGATAGAGGCGAAGCTCGCGGTAACGGCGGCTAAGACTGCAACTTTTGAAAGAGAAGGCAAGGAGAGAGGCGAAGCTCGCGGTCACGGCGACGAAGACTGCAGCTTTTGAAAGATTGTATGAGGATCTTGGGGGAAAAGGAGGGGATCAGAAGCTGTACAAGTTAGCCAAGATTAGGGAGAGGAAGGCTCGGGACCTGGATCGAATGAGGTGCATCAAAGGCGAAAACGGTAAGGTATTGGTGGAAAAGGCGTGTATCAGACGTAGATGGCAGGAGTACTTCCATAGACTCTTGAACGGCGAAGGGGATATGAACATTGTGCTGGGTGAGTTGGAGAGATTTTGGGTTTTTTAGGCATATTAAATATGAGGAGGTTGAGGTGGCAATATGGAAGATGAGCAAGGGTAAGGTGACTGGGCCTAACGAGATCCCGATGAAATTTTAAAAACCAATGGGTAGGGTAGGCTTGGAGTGGCTTACTAGCTTGTTTAACGTCATTTTCAAAACGAAGAAGATTCCCGAAGATTGGAGGTGGAGTTTGAGGATTCCGTTGTACAAAAACAAAGGTGATATCCAGATCTACAACAACTATAGGGTATCAAGCTACTGAGTCACACTATGAAGGTTTGGGAGAGGGTGGTGGAGAAGAGAGTGAGGACAAGTGTATCTATCTCTCAGAACCAGTTCGAATTTATGTCGGGACAGTCAACTACAGAAGCCATTCACCTTGTGAGATGATTGGTGGAGCAGTATAGGGAGAGGAAAAAGGACTTGCACATGGTGTTCATTGACCTTGAGAAGGCTTTTGACAAAGTCTTAAGGGAGGTGCTATGGAGATGCTTGGAGGTTAGCGGAGCCCCGGTAGCGTACATTAAGGTGATTAAGGACATGTATGAAGGTGCTAGACGCGGGTGAGGACTGCAGGAAGAGACTCGAAACATTTCCATGTGGAGATGAGGTTGCATCAGGGATCAACCCTTAGCCCGTTTTTGTTTGCCCTAGCGTTGGATGTGCTGACACGACACATACAAGGGAGGGGGGCATAGCGTATGTTATTTGCTAATGACATAGTACTTATTGACGAGACGCGAGGGGGTGTTAACGCTAGGTTGGAAGTTTGGAGACAGACGCTGGAGTCCAAAGGTTTCAAGTTGAGTAGGTCGAAAACTTAATACTTGGAGTGCAAGTTCAATGATGAGAGGCATGAAGAAGAAGTGGAAGTAAAGATTGATACTCAAGTCATTCCCACAAGAGATAGTTTTAAGTATCTTGGGTCCATAATCCAAGACAACGGGGAGATTGACGAGGATGTTACTCACCGCATTGGAGCGGGTTGGATGAGATGGAGGCTAGCTTCGGGAGTTTTATGCGATAAGAATGTGCTCCCTGGACTTAAGGGAAACTTCTACAGAGTGGTGGTTAGACCGTTGTATGAAGCTGAGTGTTGGCCCGTCAAGAAGTCCCATGTCCAGAAGATGAGCATAGCTGAAATGAGGATGTTGAGATAGATGTGTGGACATACAAGGAAAGACAAGATCAGAAATGAAATTATTAGGGACAAGGTGGGAGTGGCATCCGTGGAAGCCAAGTTGCGGTAATTGAGGTTGCGTTGGTTTGGGCATGTGAGAAGGAGAGATATAGATGCCCCGGTCAGGAGGTGTGAGAGGTTGACCATGGCGGGCTTGAGAAAGGGCAGGGGTAGGCCAAAGAAGTATTGGGGAGAGGTGATTAGGCAGGACATGTCGATGCTTCACCTAATCGAGGACATGACTAACAATAGGAAGGTGTGGAGGTCGAGGATTAAGGTGGTGGGTTGACAGGTAGTTGTGAGTTTCTCCTAGGTTTACCAGTAGTACTAGTATTATTCTTGTTGTTGGTTGAAAGTTACTTCCTTCTAGTTTGCTATTATATTTGGTACTTGGCGAACACGTCCATTATTTTTGAAAATCGCTAATGGAAATTGTTGCTCCCTGATTGTTACTATTTGATGCTACTCTCTCTCCCTTTTACTGGAAATTGTTGCTCCCTTATTGTTACTATTTGATGCTACTTTTTCTCCTCTTTTTCCTTATCGTCTTTTGTCTCCCTCTTCTCTCTTTCTCCCTCATCTTTCTTCTTCTTCTTCTTCTTCTTCTTCTTCTTCTTCCTTGCCATTTTTTGTTGAGACGAGAGTCTATCGAAAATAACCTCTCTACCTCTCCAGGTAGGGGTAAGGTCTGCGTACACACTACTCTCTTCAAACCGTACCTATGAGATTATATTGGGTATATTGTTGTTGTTGTTGTTGTTGTTGTTGTTGTTATGTAATTGTAGATTCTGTGTTTGCAAAGGTGAAGAAGTGTTTGATTAAAGGGTAATGGACATACCTTTGTATGCCGAGACAATCAAACATATTTTTTAATAAAAATTCTTTCTTTGTTATCTTTTTTATTATTACTAAAATAATTTAATCTTGTAGAGCTAATTGATTTTAATTTCATGACAAGATATAAATCTATAATCTAAGTAGGAAACTATAACTAATTCGTTGACACACATTTGATTTTATTATTGTCAGTTAAATATTTTATAGCCGATCATAAATTTAGAACCAATTAATTCAATACAATACAATTAAATTATCTTAGTAAAAGTAAAAATAAAATAAAATGACTTTTTGTGAAAAATTATGTTTGATTCTCTAGGTATCCAATAGTATGTCCATTACCCTTTGTTTTATTTTATTATATAGAATATATAGAAAAGCCATGCTTGGTCGACCAAGGGTAGAATTGTCTTTACTCTGTCATTTTATTTTTCATACGCTGCCCCCATATTCTAGAACCGTCCACACTTTCATCTTCTTTCTTAACTCTCTCGCCTTCCCTTCATCTTCTCGGCTTTGGGTTTTACCACAATTTTTTCTTAAATCTTCTTCCACTTCTTTTCAATTCATCCTCCTCTCTCTTTCAATCTTCTGTTCATTACTCTTTTTTTAATGGATTTCTTCCTATTTTATCAGCTTCTTGCTTGAAGTATCTATATTTATGGGTCTTCTACTTTGGGTGTTACAAGGTTCGGGTTAGTGTGTGAGCTATTTTCTGTTTCAGTCTTTCTTCGATTTTGTTTCATTTTTTGTCTGTTATTATCCTTTGTTTGTTGTTATCTATTTTGGATTTTCTTTTGTGCATTTTGTTTCTTCTTTGTATCTCATGTTTAGTTTTTGTCTTCATATGCAGACTCTGTCAATATAATACTTCTGCTTTCATTTGTGGTCTAAGCTGACGGGGTTAAATTTTTAGTTAAATTTGATTTAAGTTTCTTTTCATTTGGTTTTCTTGCTTTTTCTTTCTGCCTCTTCTTGGTAGAAGAACACTACCAATGGAACTGAGTTTAATATGGAGCATGTGAGTTCTGCTACCTGAAGCTTGAGTTAGTTTTAATTGAATTTTGTTATATTTTTAGGTAAAACTTTTTGTGCAACAAGTGTTTGATGAATTTATTGAAAGAAATTACTTTACATTAAACTTCTAGATTCTCCCTTTTTGAAGCTTGAGCTTTGATAGATCATGGCTACACAGTTTGTGGGTTCAAAAGCAATGTACTCTGTTTGACAGAGAACTTTCTATCCTTATGGTCTCTCCATCTCGAGGAATTAATCACTTGCAATTTACATCACGTCTTCTTTCATCGAAAAGAACAATCTAGAAGAACTTTATATCTCTGCCACAAAATTCAGTCATATCTCAAAAAATTGAATATAGCCTATAGTCTATCTTTCTTTCCTTTTTGTTATAATGGTGGTGATAACACCTTCTCATTTCTCCCATTTTTTCTCTATTTATTTAGATGAACCGAAAAACACAATGCATTTTTCTCGTGTTGTGGGAAGACTTTGCATTGATTAATAATTATAGAAAGATCTAACTACCGCATTGCTTCGTCCTCATTTGATATTTTATCAAATTTAATAACTACTGAAGCAGAACAAGAATTAGAAAATATGTTAACTTTGTGTTAAACTTAAAACACATATCTTCTCTAACCATCATAATTCATCTAACTCATTTGTATTTGTGTTAAACTTAAAACACATATCTTCTCTAACCATCATAATTCATCTAACTCATTTTACAAATGAGTTTAATGACAATCGTTTAATATCATTTCTCCTGTATCTATCTTCTTTTCAATTTCTGACATTTGTTCCCACTTTGAATTTACCTTATTGAAACAGGTTTGTACTCAAAAGATAGAAAAATATTTACTTCCTTTGCCTTTTCCTCATCCTCCCTTATGGGTTTGACGTTTTAAGATACTATATAATATCAATTGAACCATAAGTGATTCAAGATCCAATCAGGGCAATTCTTTTCTTTTGATTGGAGGGTTCAAATTAAAAAGAACATTTGATAAAAGATTTTCAAAGATTCAATTTTTATCCAAAAGTTGAATTCCCAAATTGGAAATTCACAGAGGCTGGAAATCACCTCACCATTGAACCATTATTTCTACTTCGCCTCAGAATAGCCAAACCACTTCGCCTCCACCAAACAAGTGGCTTATATCTATTACACTAGTTGTTGGTCTATTCGTTGGAGGCGAAACAAAACCACTAATCTGACTATTTTTGGCCGGCCAAAAGTGTTTTTGGCAACAAAAAAAAATAAAACTCTTTTGGCCCCCCAAAAAGAACGACCAACCATGAAATACGGGAGGTGTCTAATACCATCTTCCGGTCAAAAGAATTTCTAACCCGGTCTTCTATTTTTTGCATATCATAATCAAGAGTCAACAGTATAATATTTGCAATCTCCATTTAATAATAATTAGAATTCATAAGGCGGTATATTATATCAATTTGATGATTTGTGAATACTAGAAAAAAAATAGGGCAAGGAATACAGTTGTTTTCTAGCTATAAACTACATAAAATAATGCTATTCTTCGATTTTCTGATAAGTATATATTATATATGTTTTTAGGTATATATTATATTAAATAAACAAATACTCTATTTATGGATATGACTTTTTGTTCAATATTTGTACAAATTATTAATATATATTGCACGAAAAGAAAAGAAAAAGAGAAGAAAGAAGAGTGTTCAAGCAGAGACATCAAAAAGGCCAAGGATGGCATCCCCAATCCAAGGATGTCATCCGTGGGAAAGAGGCACGTGGAAGAAATTAATTCAAGAGTTAGGGATGTCATCCCCAATCCAAGGATGACATCCCTAAGAATTTTACGGGCATAATTTCTTATTAATAGACATGACTTTTACGTGGAAAAGGAGAACCCTTCTTGTGCAAAGGACTCCAACTTTAATATTGTCTTCGTTTTAGTTTTAAAAGTTATTTATTTTATCCTAGGAATAATATTTTTCTCGTTTATCTTTTCTCCATAATGGAGCAATTTTCTTTGGTTGGGATATTAAATGAAGCTATAAAAGTGTTATAATAATTATCTTAATTTTATTATCTTCTTATGTTGAGATTTTCTCTATCATCTTTATATACCAAGGTATTTGATATTGATTATATCTATTATTTTATATAATTATATTCACTTACCAAAATCTTTATCTTATTTTTTTATTTCTTATTCGGGAGAAGAGAAAGATTTAATAAACAAGTTTATTGATTTATCAAAGGCTAATCGAAAGAGGCTTTTTCTCACCTGGTGCACTCAACTAAGATAATTCTTGTTTGAAACCATTGCATTAATTGGTTAACTACACTAATCGAAAGAGGTGTTATTAGTCAATTATTATTTAATATCACTAACTGTCAATAAATTAATAACACTAAGCGTGAGCGGTGCTATTTACATATTGTTGTTAAGTGGAGTGATTTCTTAGAATATAGGTGGTCATTCTTTAAACAAGGTCTCTGTTTTACTGTTAATTGATTGCCTACACTAATTGAAAAATGTGTTATTAATTGATTATTTTTATGTGATTTAGTTGAATTAGAAATGAGCAATCATTTCATTAAATAGAGAAATAAATAATACTAGAATTTTGATCTTATTATAATGGTTTTATCTTGTTGATTCACAATATCTCAACCTCTATCTTTTATTATAAAACTAAAATATTTATTGCTTTTGTTTTACCTTTTTTCAACAACTCTCTCTTTACCAATTTGATTCTCTCAATTAGTGACAAAGACAATACAAATCTGTAGCCTATGTGGTTCTAATCTCCGTGGAACGATATCTTAAACTTTATTATAATTTGACAGAGTATGAGCAGAAAATCATATACGCCCAGAGCTCGTCAAAATTTTGGCGTCGTTGCTGGGGATTAGTAAACATCCACTTCAGATTAATTGTCTTACTACTACTTTGAGATTTTTTCCCCAACCTTTTCAAGTCTTTTGTTTTCTAGTAGCTGAAAAGTGTTAGGGAGCAATATTAAAAAAATTATACAAAAGAAAAGGGATCCTGAAGGTCAACTTATTCCACATACTTTCAAAATGAATTTCAACCAACCAAGTAAACTACTTCTTGAGTTAGTAAAAGAATACTGTCATAAGGCCATCACATGTGACTGTCGTGGAGGCAACCACCAAAGCTTTGAATGTCAAACAAGTAACACATTCTCCTATGCAGATTCTAGGGGAATGAATGACCTTGAAGAATTAATTAATAAAATCATTCAAAGGTCCCCTACTTGTGAATATTATGGTAAAAGTCACCTCATTCATGAATGCCAACTAGGTAATTCTTATTCTTTTGGTTTATCTAATAAACAATCTAATGTTGTTTCTACTTCTTGCATGCTTACTGATTTTAGTGAATATGACTGCAATCCGGAGTGCAACCAATATTCACAAGAGAATCAAAATATTGAGAGTGAATCACCTCGAGAGAGAATTTAAACTTTCAAAAAAGTTGTGCATAAATTCATAGAAAATACCGATGAAAAATATGCACATAATCATAAAGTCATTACAAATCTAACAATAAAAGTAAATCAATTAGTAAGTATGGCAATCTCCTTAAATTTTTGTGGCAAGATTTTAAATGAAACTACGTCTTGTGAGGATGGACCAATTAATCAAAACATTGAGCTTTGTGAGAAAAAATCTACCACTCAGGGTGAAAATCTCGTTCCAATTGAGAAGGCTAACAATAAAGGTTTGGTTGAATATAATTCAATAGGTGATGAATGCTTACTCCAATTTTCTTATTCACATAAATTGATTAAGTTGGAAGAAACTAAGAATGAAGAGGTCGTCATACGCACAAACCAAATTTTCAATGACCATCATTTTTCAATTTCTTTTAATTATTATGGCTTTGTGGATTTCATTATTGGAGACTTTCAGGAAAATGCATGGAATGATCCTCGTAAAAATACAAAATAGAGTTAAGGATTATCATGTACGAATATTTGCTCGCTCGAGACAAGCCCGAGAAAGAGCACGATGTGAGATTTTTTTTTTGTGATGTTCTTGGTCAAGTGTACTCCAAGATGAACCTCAAGGAGCGAAAAAGAAAGAGTGATTCAGAATTGGGGTTGGAGTTCACTAGCTCCAGAAAAAGAAAAACAAATATTTAGGGGAGCCCCATTACCTACAATAGTTAAGTATGGGGTAGAGGAATATATATTTGTGTATGTTTGTATTTTTTAGTATAACTTCTTTTATACATTTTCATGGATTTCTTTGTTCAGTTCTTTACCATAGTCGTAATATTTTAAACTGAACTTAATTTTCTTAGAATGAGATTTTGGAAAAAGGGATTTAATTGAGTATCAACCATGTGTTATATGAATATCTTTTCAATCTCATATTTATTTATTGGTGATTAAAATTATAATATTTGTTGATCCCAAGTGTATTGTATTGTCAAGTTATGTTGCTAAGTTCTCCTGCTTATTCGAAAATCTAGAACCTGTCTTGAATATAGTCTGAGGCGAAATTCTAGGTAGATTTTTGAGTTGAGAATGAAAGTAGGCCTTCCTTGTTGAACCATTACCTAAATCAACCTGCCTTAATTATATTTATCCCTTGTCAGCCTCCTTGAGCCTAAATAAATTATCCCTTATTTTCTTAATAGCCAAACTCTAACTCTTCGCCTATTTTTATTATCACATTTATTTGTTCACCCTATTTCCTTTCTGGCGCTCTAAAAATGTAAGAAACTAAGTGTGAGGGAGTTGTGGTGAAAAGAAGAGATGAAAAAATGATTGTTGGATTTACTAATCTTTTGAGAATATTGTCATGTGACTTGAAGAAAATAAATTGTTGCTTGTAAAAGAAAAAAAAAAAGAGGAAAAAAGTTATAGCAACAAAGAAATTTTGACAACTGCAAAAAAAAAAAGGGTAAACAAGAAAAACAATGAAAGACTTGAGAAAGGAAAGACAATGAAACGAAAGGAAGGTTAATTTGTTTTAGAAAAAAGGAAGACAATGATGCTTAATTGTTAAATATTATGGTGTTTATAAGGGACTTTAGTCACTTTTGTCCATATGGGTCCTACCTATCCTTAAATTCACATTGCAACCTTATAAAAGTCCTACATGATGTCAACTCAAAGACTCCTACATTAATGGTGAACCACATGATAGTCAAGCTTACGGAAATTTTCAGAAGCTTGAGATACTTCTTTGTTGAGAAAGAGTGAATTTCTCAATATCCTTCTTTGTTTTGTATCGACATATTGTGATTTATGGACATCTCTCTTTATTTGGTGAGACACACTTGAGATTAGAAAATATTACAATTTTGGTTCTCAATAAATGAACATGAGTACGATTAAAGATTATTTGAACCCGTGGCTTGATCTTGGTTATATTTTTGTTTGCAGGCACTATCAGGAGTAGGGGCCGAGATCGAGGTAGGGGCCGAAGCAGAGGTAGAGCTCAGCCTAGAGCACGTGTAGCAGCATCCACTGTGGAGCCTCAGATTGATCATGAGGAGGAGATCCCAGCTCAGACTGCACCAGTTGAATCCGCTCAGGTCCCGAAAGGATTTATAGTCACTCTCATGCCTCAGGACGCTCTAGTCCTCTTAGTGGGCCTCATGGAGGGCGTGGCCCAGACCGGTACATTTTCCGATGGCACCGGCTGCCTCTCAGGCTTGGGCAGAAGCATATACTCCCATCACTCACACTCAAGAGTAGATGGCTCTCATATATCAGAGTCAAGCAGTTCCGCCAATTGGGGTAGTTCAGCCTATTGTTGCTACACAGACCGGGGAAAGGCCCGCGATGTCTTCTCAGGATTGATGAGGTTAGATTAGTTCACAAAGCTCTTCCCTATTCATTTTAGTGGTGCCTCTTCTGAGCACAGGATTATTTGGACCGTTTCCACGTGGTGTTGCGCAATATAGGTATTGTTGAGTCCAATGGAGTAGACTTTGAATGTTTCAGATGATCGATTCTACTAAGAGATGGTGGCAGGATTATGTGCAGAGCAAACCAGCAGGTTCACCACCACACACTTGCGATCAGTTTTTGCAGTTATTTTTGGAGAAGTTCATTCCCTTCACTTTGAGAAAGGAGTACAATAGGCAGTTTAAGCGCCTTCAACATGGTAGCATGACCATTATGAGACCCGATTTGTGGACCTAGCTTGCCATGTCGTTATCTTACTCCTCACTGAGAGGGAGAGAGTGAGGAGATTCTATAACGAACCGACTTGTCATTTTAAGAATTAACTCCCCGTTCAGCGACTTAAGGTCTCGAGAAACTTCGTAATAAGTATTATGACCTGCGAGTGCGGTCGAGTTTGATTTTTCGGAAGATTCGAAATTAATCAAAAGAAACAATCCTTAATTTGAAGCTTAAATGGAAAGAGTTGACCGGAGAGTTGATTTTTGAGCAAACGAATCCGGAATGGAATTTTGATGATGTCAATATTTCCGTATGGTAATTTTGGACTTAGGAGCATGTTCGAAAAACTATTTGGAGGTCCGTAGTAGAATTAAGCTTGAAATGCCGAAAGTTGAATTTTTGAGAAGTTTGAACGGGAGTTGACTTTTTGATATCGAGGTCGGAATCCGATTCTGGAAATTGGAATAGGTTCGTTATGTCATTTATGACTTGTATGTAAAATTTAATGTCATTCCGAATTGATTTGATGTGTTTCGGCACAAGATATAGAATTTGAAAGTTTAAAGTTCATAGATTTTGATTTGAGGTGCGATTCATCGTTTTGATATTGTCTGATATGATTTAAGAATTTTACTAAATTCGTATGATGTTTTAGGACTTGATGGTATATTTGGTTGAGGTCTCGGTGTGCCTCGGGTGAGTTCGGATGCTTAACAGATCGAATTTGGATTTGGAGGAGGAGCTGAAGCATCTGGGCATCTGGTATGATCGCACCTGTACGAAAAAGGGCCACAGGTGCGAGCTCGCGGAAGCGAGGAATTAGCCGCAGAAGCAAAAATACATGGGATGGCCAGGCACCGCGGGTGCGAAAAATTTTGCCACGGGTGTAAAGCCGCAGGCGCGAAGAAATCATCACATGTGCGAACACCGCAGGCGCGAGAGTTTTGCCGCGGGTGCGAAGACCGTAGGCGCGAAGAAATCATCGCCGACACGACATCGCGAGCGCGAGAGTTTCTCCGCGGGTGCGAAGACTTCAGGTGCGAAGAAATCACTGCGGGTGCGAAAACCCCCGGGCAATACAAAAACATAGAGGTTCCGAGCTTTTGCCATTTTGGGGCATTTCAAGCTCGGATTGGGTGGTTTTTTAGCAACGTTTTCACGAGAAAACTTGAGGTAAGTACCTTGTGATCATTTCTACTCCATAATATTGAATTATCATCGAATAATCTGATTAGATTACATATTTTTAGGTGTGAATCGGGGGTTTGAACTTTGGGATTTGAAAACAAAAATTTAAGATTTGGAGGTCGAGTTATTATTGGAATTCGATAAAATTGGTATGGTTGAACTTGTATCGGAATGGGTGTTCGGATTTTATGAAAATTATATCAAATTCCGCGGGACGGGCCCTGCGTTGACTTTTGTTGACTTTTTAGAATAAATTTTTAAGTCGACGTATTATTATCTGGAATTGTTTACGATGAATTTTAATGAAGTTATACAATTAATTTGGATAGATTTGAGCGGTCCGGAGGTCAATTCAAGCAAGAAGGCGATTTTGGAATATCGGATAACTTCAAAAAAAAAGATAAGTGTCTTGCTTAACCTCGAGTGGGGAAATTACCCCTTAAGCATCGAGTCTTATATGTCATTTGTAAAATGTTCAAAAAGCTGTGTACGCGAGGTGACGAGTACGTACTCGAGCTTATATGTGAACAATTCATTGAGTTAAAGTCTTGGGCAAATTGTGTAATAATTCGGATAATTGTTAGTATTTGTTAAATTATTTATTTTCCATGCCTAAATCGCTGTTGTTGAATTTATTTTTATATTATAATTTGATGTGATTGCTACGGGAAAATCTATGTAATTTCGTGAGTATTGTTGATTTGATATTTCTTGGAAATTAAATTTCAATATGAATTTTTCCTATGCAAATAATTAATTAAGCAATGTTAAGAAGAAGTATTAATATAATTATCTAAATTTGGATTAATGAAGGCTTTGCTTTATGCTGAGTAATTTCTATCTCTATTAATTGTTTTGGGGTGTTATACACATTATGTGGGGCCTTCGGTTATTAGTTTTGAAATTAATTGAATTGATTATATCTTTAAAATATTTGTTGTGGCCATTGGGCAAATTGATATATAAATTGATTTTATTATGTTCTCGTGATAATTTTCCGTGTAAACTGTTGTGTTATGCGAGTTATTATTTTGGGAGAGATAAAGGTGGCATTTCACCGTTGATATTTATGTGGATATAAGGGTGTCATTTCATTGTTGTTTCTTTGTTGGAATATTGTCTGGACGGAGCGATAAAGGTGGCAATAGGAGCGATAAAGGTGGATATTGATATTGTCTGGATGAAGTGATAAGGGTGGCTATAGGAGTGATAAGGGTGGCAATATGAGCGATAAAGGTGGCTATTGTCAGGGACGATATGTGATGATGTGGAGTTGTGATGTTGGTGATTTTCATGTGATGTTGTGATTTTCTTGTGTTTATTTTTATACCTTGTGCAATTTGTCTTGTTGTTGGTAAATTGATAACAATATGATTTTAAAATTGAGAGCATGTGGCTATTGCCAGATTGATTATAAAATAAAATGTAGGCACGAGGTGCTGTGAGTAAATAATGGAGATATTGCCAGTTGTGATATGAAATGTGGGCATGTGGTACTGTGATTAAATGATAATAATATTGACACGTGAACTGTCCGTGCAGTTGTGATATAAAAAGTGGGCATGAGGTGCCGGAGAAATATGATGATTTAATTATGGGCACAAAGTGCCGTGAAAATATGAAAATGGGCTGAGACCCGTGTTTACAAAAAATATAAAAATGGGTTGAGACCCGTATTTTTTATGATTATGAAATGAGGTGTCATATGGTGACTTTTTAATTGAAAGAATTATATTCAAAATATTTATTTGGAAAGATTTTTATTCAAAAAGAATTATATGAGAGAATTGTATTTGAAAGATATTTATTTGACGAAATTATATTTGAAAAAGAGTTTTATTCGTAAGAATTATATGTGAACGATATTTAATGGAAGAACTTGATTTAATTGGGTGTACTTATATTTATGAATTTGTTGAACGATATTAATGGTGTTATTGTTGCCTTATTATGTATATCACTGGTTGATTTGTGTTGCCTTTATTATTATTATTATTTGCTTTCTATTATTCTTATATATCATATTGCACAGGTTTTTAGACTAGTGAGTGTCTTGACTGTACCTCGTCTGTACTCCACTGAGGTTAATCTTGATACTTACTGGTACCGATCATGGTGTACTCGTACTACACTTCTGCACATTTTTGTGCAGAGACAGTATTAGAGATATCAGACTTGGGCAGAGTAAAGCGGGATCGTAAGGATTCAAGGTAGAGCTGATTGGTCGTCGCAGTCCCTTGGAGCCTTTTTATTTTATTGTACTGTTAATTTTTATCAAATAATATTGTATATTCGGTCCTCGTGATCATCCCATGTATTTAGTTAGAGTTCGTGACTCAGTACTACAAGTCTTGGGAGGTTGTATATTCATATTTGTTCCGCTGTTAGTTTTGAATACTTGTTAATTTTTTTTTAAAAATGGCTTGAAAATGTAATTGAAATCGGCTTACCTAGTTTTAGAGACTAGGTGCCATCACGACGCCTGTGGTAGGATTTTGGGTCGTGACAGATTCATTGATGGACTTACTTTCGGTATCAGGTTACAGACGGCCAAGGAGACCGGGGATGATATTTCTTTCCAGAGGGCCATAGAGATTGCTAGACGGATCGAGACGATTCGTTGTCAGGGTAGAGAGGCGATATCTGAGAAGAGGCCTCGTCATTTGGTGGTTTCAGTGGTGCCTCATCTGGAGGCAGAGGTCATTTTCTAACTTCGAATCATTTACGCCTAGAGCTCGTCATTTTCCAACTTTAATCTGCTCCCTTCACACATCGTGTAGAGTAATATAAAAACAAATATACTCTTGCTCTCATGAAAATTAGAATAGAAATATAATTATATTTCCTTCTTTTCTATCAAGGTTATGGTAATGATATCCCAACATCTTTGGGTTCCACTCCGCTTAGCCTTTTGAATTTTTCTTTTTTCAATCCTAAAGAAAAATAATTACATTTTATCAAACCGTGGGTGCGACTAACTTCCCATGAGGTAATTGTATAATTTTTCAAGGTGAGAGAGCTCATTTTTATTTTTATTAGAGATTCAATAAGGTGACTTGGAATACCAAAACGCAATTCTAAATGGCGATTTCGGTTTAATAAAATAATTTATTTTCAAAATGATATTTTAATTGAAAAAACTTTTTTAACTTAATCTATCACACGGGGGTTGGAGAAAAAAAGGAGTGTGACAACAATCACTATATTATACACACACATTGAAAGAATCTCGCACCTTAGTTTTTACATTTATGTATAATATGTCACATTCGATTAACTAATATAGAACATAGAGAGAAATTATATTTTTGATTGATATATATTACAAAGTAACAAAATATTTGAATAATTATTTTTAGAACTTCTAAATAGTTGATATAACCTCTCTTAGTAATAATTAATTATTTTTAGGCCAAATACCTATGCGGTCCTTAAACTTGGTTTCGATTTTCTTTTTGATATTTCAACTAAGGTTAGTACCTATTGAGCACTCTAACTTATTTGAGAGTGTATCGATTAAACACAAAGTATGACATAGCAAAAATAAGTGTTTCTCACTTTTTCTAAGCGCGTGAACTGGTACCAAAACCATATCTTTTATTTTTTTTTAATTATTAAAAACACATTTTTTAAACCGAAAATGACCGCACGAAATAACACCGTGAATCACCAATACGTGAACCCAAAACGCCATAACCACTAGCTTCAATGTCTTCCTCTGTCCTTAAAAAAACACAACTATCTTCAACAAATACAAAACATATATAGTTGCACCACCAACTTTACCAATATTCGATCATCGTCGCACCTCACCTTCACTAAAAAATCTCATATACACAGAGAAAATCACCATTAACACAGAACACGAACCTCCCTTTCAGATTTTTCAATTTCATCAAACATAAACAAATAAGTCAAAGGTACACACAACGATGTTAAACAATTCACATGATTTACCTCAATAAAATTTATTGGAACTTGAATTTCTCTTAAATTTCAATTAAAAACAAGATCTTAAATTTTTATCATCACAAAAAAGCTCAAATTATAAAATAATTAAAACCCAAAAAGGAAAAGGGTAAGAAAAAGAAAAAGTGAAAAAGAGAGAAAAAATCCCCAAAAATTTGAGAATTCATTTACGTTCTCAAAGGTAAAAAGAACCATAGATTTGGAAAAAAATTCAATATATTTGAGTGAGTCCTCTTGTCTTTCTCTATGTTTGCCTTGCCTAAGTATCAGATTGGTATCGTTCTCTAGTGGAGTTCTTCTATTAGGATGATTTTAAGTGGAAAGACATCATTGATGGTAGCTACAATCGAAAGTGACCGAGTGATTTTTATTTATGGGTGAAAATTGCATGATGATGAATGGTGAAGGAGAAGGAATTGGAAAGAAGAGGGCGGGGAGACGATGGAACTGCTTGGTTGAGGGGGGGGGGGGGCAAAATTTCTTTTTTTCTTAAGATTATTTGGACCCAAATACGACGCGTCTTTGTCTTATTTGTCACTTTGCCACCTCATCCGCGTGTGACTAACACACACTTTATTTTTTTGACTGGTAGTAAATGAGTTGTTTAATAGGTACACCTTCAACTAAGTTTGAGTACTCAATAGGTACTGTCTTTAGTTGAAGTGTCAAAATGAAAACTAAAGCCAAATTAAGGGGCGTATAGGTATTTGACCTTATTTTTAATATTTTTTTAAAGTTTAATAGATAAAAAGGTAAAATATTTAGTCAAACCTAAAGATCTTTTAAGCCAAAGTCATAAATTGAGTTTTTAATTGTTTTGGTTTAAAATTAGTTAAATAAGCCAAAAAAATACTTTTAAGCTAAACCAAACGCCCTACTATTAAGAATCAATGATAGCATAGTTGAAAAGTTTAATTGTTTTTAACCCCGGGAAAAAATTAATCTAATAGAGAAAAAAACAAGAGATTTTAAACCAAAATTGTCATTAAGTATAAGGGTAGGGTTAATAGCACTTTTGGTTCCTCGGTTATTAACGAAATTCCCTTGACTGAGTAAAAGAACGCTACCATTAGAAGCAGGGTTCATGTTGGAGACTCTTCTACCCAATCACACATATGAAAGAACCGTTAGTCCCCGCTTGTAATTATGTTAAATGGACTAAATCTGTTCTATTTTAGCAAATGTAGAGGACGATATGTGGTCAAGTGTTTATTTAAAGGACAATAATGAACTTAGCCTCAAACCTAAGGAATAATTTTGATATAAATCACATCAAATTTAAAAATTCAAATTCTCTGTACTTAGAGTCTGCGATCATACACATCTGTGGGTTCCCAAATGCCTCCATGTACAACGACGCATGAATGAGTAGACATGCTTGGTTTATCAAGCTTGGCCTTGACACTAGTCCTGTTTACGCTACTAAGCTCATCGCTGACTATGTTATATCTGGAATCCCCAACTCCATTAGCATTGCCCACCAGGTGTTCGACCAAGTGCCTCAAAAAGACACACCCTTATGGACCTCTATCATCTCAGCCTATGCTCGCTCCAATCAACCCCACAAGGCCCTTCATCTCTTCTCCTGCATGATCTATCAATCTCAATCCAATCCAGATGCTCGGCCCAATCACTTCGTCTTCACAGCTGTTGCTCGCGCCATTGCTTCTGCTCCACAGTACCTGTCTTTGGGACAAACCTTGCATGCCCACATCGTAAAGTCTGGATACATTCCTGGAAATATCATCGTTGAGACTGCCTTTGTAGATTTGTATACTAAATGTGGGGTCGTTGAATTTGCCCGGAAGTTGTTTGATGAAATGCCCCATGGAAATTTGGTGACCTGGAACGCTATGATTTCTGGGTATGTTCAGAATGGACAGGAATGTCAAGGATTAGAGTTGTTTTATAGAATGAAGTGCAGAGAACTTTACGTGCCTGATGAGTACAGCGTTGCGACCATTTTATCTGGCTGTGCGTACGTACAAGATCTACTTTTGGGTGTGCAAGTTCATGGTTATGCATTTGTTAGTGGGTTTGAGTCGAGTTGTAGAAATTCGCTTGCTAACATGTACTTTTATTGCGGTAGACTTGCATCGGCTGAGAAAGTTTTTGTTGGATTGGAAAGGAATCTTGTTTCGAAGCTTGTGAAGATAAGGGGTTATGTATTTAATCGCATGTATGCTGATGTCGTTAAGTACATTTTGTCAATGGAGAATGCTGTTGAAATTTTTGTTGCAGATCAGACTATTTTCGTGCCTCTGCTAACTACTTGTGCTAAGATGCATTTGCTCAATGTTGGGAAGCAAATCCATGGCCTCTTTATCACTTTGGTGGATTCATATAGGACTGCTGATTCATTAAAAGAGAGCAGAGTGATTATTAGTAGTGCACTCATGGACATGTACAGCAAGTGCAGTGATATTGGTAAAGCTCAAAAAGTTTTTGAAAGTTGGCTACCTGAACAACACGTTCCACTGTGGAATTCATTGTTGTCTGGTTATATTCATAATGGACTCATTGAAGATGCTAAGGCACTCTTTGAGAATATGCCCGAGAAAACTATTGTTTCTTGGACTAGCATGATGACAGGGTATGTGCAAAAGGATTTGCCCCAAGAAGGCTTAAATTTATTGGCTAAGATGTATTCTGGAAAAGAAGGATCTATACTAGAAGGAAACTGCTTGACCTTTGTGGTGGCTCTCGAGGCATGTACTCATCTAACTGATTTGAACAAAGGAAAGCAAATACATGCGAAAATTATTAGAGCGTTACCAGATGCGTATGACAATGTGGCTGTTGGTACAGCTTTAGTTGATATGTATTCAAAATCAGGTAATTTGTGTTACACACTACGACTTTTTGATGCAATGGAAGAGAAAAATGTTGTTTCATGGACTTCTGCAATCATGGGATTTGCTGTTCATGGATTTGCCTCCCAAGCCCTTGAACTCTTTCAGCGTATGGTAAACATGGGGATTATGCCCAATGAAGTGACATTTATTGCAGTATTAACTGCTTGTAGTCATTGTGGGTTGGTTGATGAGGGAATGCAATACTTTACGCAAATGAGGAAGCGGTATGGTTTGATGCCCGAGGAAGAACATTATACATGTCTAATTGATTTATTAGGACGTAATGGAAGGCTTGAGGAAGCGTGGAATTTGGTGGAGGGAATGGAAGAGAACTATCTAAGTGATGGGAGATCTACTGGTGCCATTTGGGCCGCACTTCTAGGGGCCTGTCAGTTGCATGGAAACGTCGAAATTGGAAAGAAGGTAGCTGGAAAGATGATGGAAAGGGAGAAACAGATTTCTACTGCTTTCGTTGCGCTATCTAATGTTTATGCAGCGGCTGGGATGTGGAATGAAGTGTATGGAGTGAGAGAGAGTTGGAGAAAAGAAGGTCATGCCGATGGAGAGCCTGGTCTTAGCCGTATATGTGCACAACCTTAGTTGATACATAGTTCTTAAAGTTCTTAGACAGTTTTTGTTGTCCTTTTATTTAATTGGTGAGGCATTAGTGTTTTACAATGAGCAAAATTATTTCGAGGTGCAACATTTCCTTGTAAAATGCGAAAACCTGTGGGTACTTCCTTTTGGATTATTTGCACGGTATGGTTTTCCTGAGGCCACTTAAATTATGTCCCCCTGTAGTTCAGTGTGCTAAATTTTGGATTTAAAAGTTATCTAGCTCATTGGTGTAACAGGGCGCTGAATTTAAGGAGTGTCCTCAAGAAGGGCCATTTGTGCAAATGCCCCTTCCTTTTTATGACTTGTTCGAGTTCTGCTAACATGTTGATGGGCTCCTTGAAGCTTGTCCCAGGCGTTTAAGTGGGGGAAGTGCACAGATAGCCACTGATTAGAGATGTCTTTACTTTTTAGCCACTGTTTTAAATGTATTTACTCTTTAGCCAGTGCTTAATAAATTTTTACCCGCCGGACAAAAATACCCCTGTGCTAGACATAGGTGTTGTGTAAATATTAAGGACATGGTGTCCTTAACTTCATGAATGTTGTGTAAATATTTAGGACAAAGTGTCCTGTATTTGCACCTTCTGCTGCTAAACTTTAGGACATCATGTCCTTAACTTCATATGTGCAGTGTAAATGTTAAGGACATGGTGTCCTTAACTTCATGTATGCAATGTAAATGTTAAAGACATAATGTCCTTAACTTGTATTTGCACCTCCTGTTGTTAAACTTTAGGACATCATGATCATAACTTCATATGTGCACTGTAAATGTTAAGGACGTGGTGTCCTTAACTTCATGTGTTCATTGTAAATGTTAAGGACATAATGTCCTTAACTTCATGTGTTCATTGTAAATGTTAAGGACATAATGTCCTTAACTTCATGAGTGATGTGTAAATATTAAGGACAGTGTCCTATATTTGCACCTTCTGCTGATAAACTTTAAGACATCATGCCCTTAACTTCATATGTGCAATGTAAATATTAAGGACATGGTGTCCTTAACTTCATGTGTGTAATGTAAATATTAATGACATAATATCATTAACTTGTATTTGCAACTTCTGTTGTTAAACTTTAGGACATCATGTCCTTAACTTTATATGTATAATGTAAATGTTAAGGACATGGTGTCCTTAACTTCATGAGTGATGTGTAAATATTAAAGACATAGTGTCCTTAACTTCATATGTGTTGTGTAAATGTTAAGGACATGGTATCCTTAACTTCATGTGTGCAATGTAAATGTTAAGGACATAATGTCCTTAACTTCATGAGTGATGTGTAAATATTAAAGACATAGTGTCCTTAACTTCATATGTGTTGTGTAAATGTTAAGGACATGGTATCCTTAACTTCATGTGTGCAATGTAAATGTTAAGGATATAATATCATTAACTTGTATTTGCAACTTCTGTTGTTAAACTTTAGGACATCATGCCCTTAACTTCATATGTGCAATGTAAATATTAAGGACATGATGTCCTTAACTTCATATGTGCAATGTAATGTTAAGGACATGGTGTCCTTAACTTCATGTGTGCAATGTAAATGTTAAGAACATAATATCATTAACTTGTATTTGCAACTTCTGTTGTTAAACTTTAGGACATCATGTCCTTAACTTCATATGTGCATTATAAATGTTAAGGACGTGGTGTCCTTAACTTCATGTGTGCAATGTAAATGTTAAGGACATAGTGTCCTTAATATTTTACACATCACTCTTGAAGTTAAGGACATCATGTCCTTAACTTCGTATGTGCAGTGTAAATGTTAAGGACACCATGTCCTTAACATTTAGACTATATATATGAAGTTAAGGACATGGTGTCCTTAACTTCATGTGTGCAATGTAAATGTTAAGGACATAGTGTCCTTAATATTTTACACATCACTCTTGAAGTTAAGGACATCATGTCCTTAATATTTACACATCACTCATGAAGAAAGGGTAAAAAAGACGTTTCGTATCAATTTTAATAGAGTAGTGGCTATTTTTGCTCAACATTAAAAATACTGGCTAAAACGTAAATACCACTTAAAAAAGTGGCTATACCATGCCATTTCTACCGTTTAAGTTGTATAATAGTATTTTTGTTTACCCTTAAATCGGATAACAATTACATTTGTACGTGGGTTTAAGGATATGTGGATTGATTCAACACAAATAATCAAGAATATTAGATAAAGGAGTTAAAGACAAAATGGATGATCAAACCAGTTGTAATGTTACGTCCTAGCCTGAACCTAGGTTGAACGATAGTTCGCCCTCAATCAGACCCTTGGTTCGAACCCAATCGTGAATGAAGAACAAAACAGCTAAGTGAGAACTTTTGCAGTAGCTAGAAAGCGGAAAATGAATTTTTATTGCCTTGGTTCGCGTGTTACAATGTGTGTCTCAAAAGAAAAAACCTCCCTTTTATATAGTAAGAGAGTTTCATCCCTAGTACAAGTCTAAAAAAGGTAAAAATCTTTCTTTCTCGTTAATTACTGATCTGTAACCGACCGCGCCGTGATATCTGATCAGGTACGAATATCACGGCCCTTTATCCGTCGTGTGTAACCGTTTACCGGGTTTGCCGAGGTTTTAGAACTCTTTCTAGGTCCGAGGAGCGTTTCTTTATCACACCCGGTATGAACACATCGTTCTTCTTTCGTGGGTCTCGATACGAAAGGTTCCGGTCCTCAATTTCAGTTTCGTGCGTTTATGCCCTTCTTCCGTTTTCTTCACCGGAAAATGGGGATATGCTCTATCCCCGATTCTACCCGTATACAACTTTTATTTGCAATTCTTTTGTTTAATCTTAGCTTAGAAATATGAAAAATAAATACATTTTCATATTTTAGTGCCTTCTACATGTTGTTATCAATTGAACATGATTGGGTCAGCTATTTGACATATTATTTCCTAGACCCGTATTTCTGTTGTTTATTGATAGTTATCGTAAACAAATGCAATGCCTGCTTACCTAGAAATCCGAAATGTTATACTCCTATTACTTATGCTACCGCTAAAGGAAGCCATGCTTAGTTCTTCCTTTAGCAATGAATAAGCAACTGAGGCCAATACGTGACCAAGTTCAATTTGAGGTTCAATAGGCAAGGATACACTGAGTAATTTCTACTAGAATGTAATTTAGTTACAATGTTTGTAACTATAGATATCTCACCTTGAATCAATTCAAATTTCAGATCAAGAAACTGGCGAATTGACATCTTACGTGCTTTGGTACGAGTTGATTTTCCTTTTCCTCCCCAAATCGCCTCTTTCTAACAAGGAATAAAAAGAAAATTCAGAGAGAAGCCAGTATATACTATATGTACCGGAAGATATTAAATAGTAAAAACTTATCCGTACATGATGTTTATACCAAATTATTTTTATTTATCATGGTTAAGTAATAAATTAAGGTAAAAATATGTATTAATTAGCTATAGTTTAGTGATAAAAGTGGTATGTTTAGACATATGTCATGTATTCATTTGATTGGTATAAACACTGAGGGTACTAATTTTGTAATCATTTTTCAAGTATGTAACCTTGGAAGACACCTAAAACAAAAAGAGTGATATAATGTGACAAAATAAAACTTTAGGTCCGCGCCAAATTCCTTCTCAAGTTTGTCTTTTCACCAAATATCCCTTCAAATTCTCCCAACCATTATATCACCCATATTCTGCGGGAAGTTCAACGAAAACATCTCCCAACATTTCTCCTTCTCTGCTAAAAATAGCTCCTTCCTAATTAGCCAAACCGTTTCGTAGGTTTTCCCTTTTTAGACAGCCTTAATTAGCTATCCTTAGCCATAATAGGTATCTTTATATACACCATATTTACATTCACAGATCCAGAAAATCTCTAAAGGTGTTTACAGTTTTCATTCTTTTGATGCTATCAAGATTGAGTTCTTAGAAGTTGGCCTAGACATTTGTTAGATTTTGCAGATCAAACTTTTAGCTCTTTATAGAAGGCAAATAGCTCTTAAGGATTGCCTAAATCAATTTATAGCATCAAGATTATAGAATTTGTTTTTACCCTTTTCTTTTTTAGAAAATTTAAAGCCATTCCTGCAAAGGATTGATTAAAAAACATGGGTTGTTTTTCATGTTTTTCGTCGAATGAAAAGAAGGCATTCAAAAGAATACACAGCAACAAAAGAGAAACATCTGCTGCTGCTGTTGCTAATCACAGGGAAAGTCTCCAACAACGTGCACAATATTCTTTATCGAGGCCAAAATCACAGCAAGAGCTGCGTTCTCATTCTCATTCTCAGCGTCCACAACCTCCCTCTGGTAAGGTTGTCGCAATTTCTTGGGTATGACCATGTGAAATGTTTCATTAAAATGATAACTTTAAAACGGCATTTTGGTGACTTTAAAAAACATGTGAAATTTTTCGATTGTTTTATAATCGAAAAATTCCCGAGGATCAGCTAGCGTACTGTTCTAAATTTGGTGTTAATGGCCCACTCATCTATAATTCTCGACTTAAATACAATGCTTTTAGTTCACTGCAAGGTTCCAATTACACCTAACCAGAGTCGAAGCTAAGATTTGAAATTTATGAGTTCGCGATTCTAGTCATTTTAAGTTATTGAGTTCTAATTTAATAATTTGTATATATTCAATAGATTTTTTAAAACAAATACAGGATTTAAACCTCTGGGTTCGACCGAAACCATATTCGAAAAGCTAGCTCCGCCCCTGCGCCTAACCCACATATCACGGGCTGTGTTCTTGCCATTGAACCAAAGACTGGGGGACTGTTTCATAGAGCTATTTTTCTGCTCATTGTGGGGAAATTCTACTGTGACCACAAAAGAAGATAGGTTTCTTAAAGCCAACTTTTATAACAACAAAACAGTAAAAGAGGGGAGCTATAGTAGACCTAAAATAAATAAGTGATCTCTCTCTCTCTCTCTCGTAGTATAAAGTTTTAGATAAGATGTTCACACAATTCAATATGGTAATAAAGCAGTAGAGGTCTTGAGTTGGAGTTTTAATGGTACCTGTCAATAAAATACTTTCAGTGAGTAGATATGTTTAGAGGAGAGATTCACACGTTTTAGTAGAAGCACTGTGGGGATAGGATGCGTTGAGCGGCCGTTCAAGTATTTTAGCTGGTGCTTTGCTTTCCTAATACATAAATCTTCTAACTTTGTCCGCAGAAAGTACTAGAAAGGTGGCAGCAGAAGCCACACACCAAAAGGCTTCTAACAAAGGCGACGGCCAGAACAACATTGCAGCTCAAACTTTCACCTTCAGGGAACTGGCAACAGCTACAAAGAATTTCCGATCAGAATGTCTGATAGGTGAAGGTGGATTTGGACGTGTTTACAAAGGTCTCCTGAACAAAACTGGACAGGTGCTCAAGACTTAAGAAAATTATACTATCTTTTCTGTACATAGATACTAGCATTTTACCCTGAAATACTAATCATCACTTCACTTTCTCCAGATTGTAGCAGTGAAACAGCTCGACCGTAATGGATTGCAAGGAAACCGAGAATTCCTAGTAGAGGTGTTGATGTTGAGCCTTCTGCACCATCCAAATCTTGTAAATTTAATTGGGTATTGCGCTGATGGAGATCAAAGACTTCTGGTTTATGAGTACATGCCATTGGGATCATTGGAGGATCATCTGCTTGGTAATTGTTTTCGTTAGCTCTCTCACGTTACCTGCATTTGTGAAAATAGCCG
The DNA here is from genome assembly GCA_000715115.1 of Nicotiana otophora. Taxonomy (NCBI): domain Eukaryota; kingdom Viridiplantae; phylum Streptophyta; class Magnoliopsida; order Solanales; family Solanaceae; genus Nicotiana; species Nicotiana otophora. The sequence continues at coordinate 100,701 of AWOL01S0072404.1, read as the reverse complement.
ACTTATTTCCCTTCTATATTAGCGATCTGTTAACTCTGCATACTAACTAATGGAGAATCATATCTATGCATTTCTTCAGATATTGAACCAGATAAAATTCCACTAGATTGGTTCACAAGGATGAAAATATCATTACATGCTGCCAGGGGACTAGAATATTTACATCATAAAGCAAATCCGCCTGTCATTTACCGTGACTTGAAGTCCTCCAACATCTTGCTGGATAAGGAATATAATGCAAAACTTTCAGACTTCGGATTAGCCAAGGTTGGACCTACAGGGGATAACACCCATGTTTCTTCAAGAGTAATGGGAACATACGGCTATTGTGCTCCTGAGTACCAACTCACTGGCAAATTGACTATCAAGTCCGATGTCTATAGCTTCGGTGTAGTTTTATTGGAGCTAATTACTGGAAAGAGAGCAGTCGATATCACGAGGAATGGGCATCAGCAGAATTTAGTTACTTGGGTAAGCAAAACATTTTTCCTTACTTTCTGCTTTGACATAATGAGCATTTTCATTATTAATATTCTATTACTGAAAATAATTTAAGCTAAAAGTTATGTTGTTGTACTTGTTCCAGGCTGAACCAATATTCAAAGACCCAAGGAGATACCTTGAACTAGCTGATCCACTTCTTGAAGCAAATTTCCCAAAGAAAAGTTTCAATCAAGCAGTTGCTATTGCTTCGATGTGTCTGCAAGATGATCCAGCAGTACGTCCTCTGATCAGTGATGTAGTCACTGCTCTCAGCACCCTTTCGATAGCACCTGATGCAGAAGGATTGGCTTCACCATTCGATTCTCCAACTCGAGCACCATCCACAATGTCAATGTCAACTGAAGACAGTATAATATCTACAAATGAATGCAAGCGAGAAGTTGCAGAAGCCATAGAATGGGGTTCAAATTCAAGGACACAGAATGCAAGGTCACTAGCATCTTGTGGTTCTTCGGTGTGACATCCAACGTTTTCGGCTCAGACGAAAATCAGATTAAGTGGTATTAAAGATGATCATGTTGCTTCAGCCCTCCAGAGATGATGTAAAGTGATGGAGGAAGATCATCTAGTGCTACCACTGTTGGATTCTTTAGGAAAGTGAAGTTACATGTATGGATAGTACTTCTAATAATGCGTGTGTTATGCAAAATTACAAAATGAACAATTTGTTAACAGCCATTTCAGCAAGGAACTCAAAGGACTGATGTATGCTACCTAGCAGAATGAAGAATCGTCATGTTATTTGCAGTACTTAATTGGATTTTAGTTATATAAGCTGACAATGTAAAAACTTTTTACACTATTAGTGTACTAATCATAGAGTTTTATCTCTAATTATCTCGTAAATGACCTGATCGTCTAGATATTTTTATGTTGTCAGCACCGATAAACTCTACTTAGTATCGTGCTTTAACTCGACAATACAATCATGAGTTGCAGACTTGTAGTTTCCATTTCCATCTCCAACCCTTCACTCCAAATCTTTACTCCAAAATGGAGTAAACTAACTCCAACCATTACTCCATTTTTTACTTCAAAAAAAGATATTCCTTTTTATATTCTTCTCTCTCTTCTATCTTATATTATTATTATTTATTTAAATTTTATTTTTTATTTCCATTAAAAATCCTATCTTTTTTTCTTTTTTACATATTCATCCAATATAATCATATTTCTTTCTTATCTAACCATTTGAAATAAAATTATTTTATACCATAATTTTTTAAATAATATAATTTGTAAGCAAATATTATAGATTATAGATATTAATGGATAATTCAAATAAAAGTGAAATCATTGAGATACAAGATAATTCAATAGTTACCTCCCTACTAAATTATTATGTTATTTAATGTAGTTTCAATTTTTATGTGTTTTTAATTTAATGTAGTTTCAATTTTAATGTATTTTTATTTTATGTATTTTCAATTTCACTTTTCAATTTTAGCAACATCTTGTATTTTATATTTGCACCTTTCATTTTTGTGATGGTTATATATTTTTTTTATACAATTATAACTTATAATAAAATTAACTTATCATTTTACAAAAAAACATAATATATGCACCAAATTAATTTATCAAAATTATACGCCAAAATTAAGATGTAAAATTAATATTATAAAGATATTACGTAAACATAATTAGGTTTATATAATATGATAAATTAAAAGGATTAAATAATAAAAAATAATAGGGAATAGTGATAAAATGGATGAATAGTGATGTTCACATGCAACTGTGTTAGAGCAAAATTCCTCAATTTTTGACTCTAAAATGGAGTTTGGAGGTGAAAATGTGGGTTAGAGATGTCTGCTGCAACTTCTGCAGTTCTCACCTTTTTCTATGGTCAGAAATTCACTACTTTCAATATAAACGAATTCTGAACTGCTTGTTTGATGCTTATTTCCTATGTAGCAAGATGATCAATATTTGTAAAATCTGATTAGTACTACTTGTATCTTGACTATTATATGGCACGCCCATAGATAAAACAAAAGAAATAGGTGATGCCAAAATCATGTATCCTCAGTCTTTGCACTGCTTTATTTGTTTGAGGAAACTTCATTGTAAAAATGCATAGCCACGCAGATTATGTTTCTTGTTTAATACATATTTGTAACACTAGAATATGACATTATGTAACAAAGGGAAGTGGGGATTACCAAGTATATCAAAATTCTTCCACCAAATAAATTTCATTTAGCCAGGGCATGTGCACCTGATTTTCTCATGTTGAAGTCATCAGTATACTGCAAGAGCGTCCTGTCTAAGATTTGAGATAATCGTATACTAACAGCTTGGGGGGAAATTGGTAACTTTTCTGATTAATTAGCTGGAATTTGTGTTCCTCTTATCATTTCCAAGTTTCCAAAGTACATCATCCGAACTAGTATTCTTTTGGGAGCTGTGGAAAACTAGTGGAGTACATAATTGGAATCATGTAAGAAGCTACATAATTTTTCTTTCTTCTTCCTCTGCTTAATTAAATAGAACGGATCAATCTTATTTATTTTCTTTTTTATTCACAAATTAACTACGTAAGAAATAAGGATGCTCAACTGCTAGTCTGTCATTCAAACTCGGTTGGAAGTTGGAACTAAGGTTTAGGCGAAAAGATCATAATTCCAACCGAGTTCAAATGCCAGATTCGAACAAAATTCATGGTTTCTTTCCCGCAACCTAATTCATGTTTTTCTTTGTCAACCCTAATTCATTGTTTTCTAGTATGGTTAATAATATAGCACATACTCCTAAAGGTGCAGAAATGACATTAGGTAGCCGCTTGTAGGATGGGTCTGAATTGCCCCTGAACTATCAGAATTGGTCTAAAAATGTTCCCCTTCCGCCTATTGAGCTAAATATAACATTCCCGTTAATATTTTGGTTCACAACTGCCCCTATAGTTAACAGCCCAAATCTGTTTAAAAATTAAAGTTATTTTAGTGATGTGGCATTATTCTATTAGTTGATTTGAAATCCACCCAAAATATGTCCAACCCACCTATTCTGCCCGACCCATAAGATCTTACCCATTAAACCTAACCTAGTCGATGATTTCTAAACCCAAGAACCATTTCTTATTCTCTCAAACTTGTTGCGATGATAGCGATGATGTAGAGTAAAACATCTGGCTGCTCTCTGCTATATCTCTTCGAAAGATTCAAGTTGAAGATCAAATTTTAAAGTCTTTTCTCTGTTCAAGTAAGTTTTTACTGCTTTTGTTAAATAAATATGATTAGGGATTTTGGGAATTTATCATCTAGTGTTACTTTTGAGTTGTGGGAATTCTTTTACTGTTTCTTTGATACTTTTAATGTCATTGCTTAGTAATTTTGAGGTTGCATGCGGCTCATCTTTGTTTTTTGTTATCTGTTTTTAGTATATTTTTTTTATGGATGGCAACAATTTAGGGTTCCGATGGGGCCTTGTTGTCTGCTCAATCAGCTCTTTATTCTAAGCTTTTGTGTTTATTTTTTTATTTGTAGTTGTATGTGGTCCATTAAACTTTATTCTTATATGTACTTTAGGATATTAAATATTGATAGTTTTTTTTTTCTATTTATATGTCTTATGGGTCACTTTTCCCTTTCTTTTATGGCTTGCATGTGACTTTAACGAAGAATGATTGAAAAGCTGAACTTGGTGTTGAATTATGGGGGCGGGTTGGTCTTGAACCCTCAAATAGTATACATTAAAAAATTAAATCACTTGTTGCAAGTCTATGATGTGGATTTGCTGTCTTATATAGATAATTATTCAGAATATATTGGAAAATGTGGGTTTAAGAAGGGAGAACAACTTCTAGTAATAGGGCCTTCGGGTAGGTACTTTCTGGTTGAAGGTGATTCAGGAATCAGAACACTACAACAACTCTTATCTAATCAGTTTAGTGTGCTTCAATTCTTTGCTATTTATGAGGGTGAAGAACATGTGTCAGCTCCTAGCATAGGTCACCATAATGAACCTCACAGTGTCATAGTAGATGTTGGGACTGATTGTGAGTCATGTAAGGAAGAGGAAGCATATGAACTTGACTCTAGTGATTATGATAGTGATCAATTGAATCTCTTTAGTAAGGAAAGGACTAAAGAAGTCAATAACAAACTAGACAAGTATAAAGACTTGAAAAAGGGTATGAGTTTTAGAGATTTGGCTGAAGCTAAAAGAATTGTGGGGTTTTATGCAATTGCTAATGGGAAGGGCCTTAAAGTTTTAAAAAGTGATACTAGTAGAGTTAGATACAAATGTGATGTTGGTTGTCCTTTTAGGTGCTTTATATCTTAGGATAATAGAGATCAATGATTTAAAATTAAAACTTTGAAAACATAACATAATTATAAGCCAGTATACAAGAAAGAGCTACTCCCCAAGCTTAAGCACACTATTTCAAGAACAAAGTCTAAAATAATTCTAAATATAAGGTGAAAGATATAAGAGTGGACCTAGAGGATCAATTCAAACTTAATATTAGCTATTTAAAGATGAAGATGGTAAAGAGGCCTGTGCAAGAGAAATTTGAGATTAGCTTCATTGATGATTACAATAGGTTAGAGCCCTATGCTCAAGAGTTGAGAGATAGTAACCCTGGTTCTGGTGTAGTGATAAACATATCTAAAGATGCTTTGGCAGAAAGAAAATGAGGTTCCTTAGAATGTACATTTGCTTCCAAGCTTTAAAAATAGGCTGGAAAGTAGGCTTGAGAACTCTTATAGGCCTAGATGGCGCATTTCTAAAAGGGAAGTGTAAGGGAATTCTACTGGTGGCCATGACACAAGATCCAGTAAAATATTTTTATCTTCTTGCATGGGCAGTAGTTGATAAAGAAACTGGCAGAACTTGAAAGTAGTTTATGGAGTTACTGAAAAATTCTTTGGAGCTTGAAGATGGTGAAGGAGTGACATTTTTATCATATATACAAAAGGTAATTGTTTGTCATTTTTTTTCAATTGTATGTTTAATTTACACTTTATCTTCAACTGATTTTTCATTGTTGTAGGGGTTGTTGGAGTCTGTTTCCACTGTCCTTCCAAAATCTAATCACAAATAGTGTGTTAGGCACATTGAAGCTAATTGAAGTAAAAACTGGAGGGGTATAGATATTAAAAAGATAATGTGGTGGTGTACTTGGATTACCTATGAAGAAGAGTTTAAGGATCAACTGAAGACTCTGGGTGATGTTCATGAAGATGTTTCTAGGGAAATAATATACTACCTTCCTCAAAACTAGTGTAGAGCTTATTTTGACACTATGTTTACCCGTAAAATATTATAGTTGAATTTGTAACGTGATTTATAGACTCGTGAATTAAATTGATTCGAGAAAATAAAGTAACAGAGAACAAAATTGAATAAAATAAGAATAATTGAAGGAAAGACAAGCCGAGACCTTGAATTGAACTTCTCCAGAAACAAGTACGATATCAAGAACTAAATTCTAACAGAACAATGTTTAGTAGAGTAAGAGAGTTATAATAGCCTTTCTTCATATAAGTATTTCGTGTCTTTCAATGAGTATAAATTTCTCTATTTATAGCGAAATTAGGGGAGATAAAATTTCCAAACCAAGCTCCTCTTTAAAGTGAATAAAGACGCCTCTTGATAGCTGCATAAAAGTTGAGTGTAAATACTAGAATTCTCTGTAATGGTTGCTCCCTTAATAATGCCTTCTTCAACCAGTACCTTGCTTTCAAATTCTCCTCTACGATTTTAATGTCTTAGGAACTTATACAACACTGGTCATATGCTTGTACCCAGTGTCATCTATTTGCTGACTCATATCTTATCTGTCTTTACTGCCATGTGTCAACTCGACGAACGTCCACATCTCATTCGTTAATTTTACCCTAGACATATAGTCTCCCTACTTTCTGGTGACTCAACTTCATGTGACCGGGAAGTAGATAAGACCTCTTTTCTTGGCGAAATTGTTTTTGAATGGTTTCTGACACTTAAAATGATGCACGTCTCTTTGTATTTAATGAGTCAAACACCTGTTGTCCTGTGATTCGACAAGTATTTCCATTAGTTACCTAGGTAATGATGGCCTTGCATTATGTCGCCTATAAACTTGTTCCCTTTTCACCACTTTCATCTTTCACTTTTAAAAACTTTCTTCTTCGAGTCTCCCTAAAGCTTTTCTGCAACTCCCATTTTCTCAGTAAAAACTTAAAAGTTTACTTTCATCACTATGCCTTCTGCTATTTTTTCCTTCGATTACACAGGGACTTGCATCGGCGGCAGCCCATCCAAGAAGAACAAGTCTAAGAAACCTGACGCCGATTCTCCCTCTACTAACATGATCATCCCTTCTCAGTTGTCTTGCAAAATGGATCTCCATGTTCAAAAGGAATCTTCTGACTCTGATAATGACATAAATAGAGCTGTTAGTGAATATCCCTCTTCTATTCGTCCGGCCAGTATTCCTATCATGAAAAAGGACTGTGTCTAGAAGAATATTAATATTTTAGCCCCCGGTGAAGTGGGGAGGATTACATTCAGCAAATCAGGGTACATTTATGTTTATACGAACCCTTCCACTTTAAGACTTAGCAAGGTAATAGACCCAATCATCGTGGAGTTTTGCGGGAACACCAAGTTTGTTTGGCTCAAGTAGGACCGACAATATGGTGAACAATGGCTTGCCTTCGATTTTTATGTTCCCGGGCTTAGAAAAATCTTACTCTTGCTCATATGATCAACCTCTATGCCCCTAAGATTTTTCGCGAAGGCGTGATCAAACTCAGCAAACGTGGTCATTATATCATCGTCACCAGTGTTGATGACGACAACGACTGTGGTTGGATGGAGAAGTTTGTTGTTGTCGCTCACGAGGACATTTTACCCGCGTCAACATCTTATATTCCTGAATCTTGGAATTACACTCGTAAGGTTTCTTAATATCCTTCTTTTACTGAGTTAAAGGAATATCCCATTTTACTAAACTTTCTTTTCTCTTATTTTAGCCACCCGTTGGATTCCTCCAGCAGTTAAGAACCTAACCTAATAGGTTCAGAAAAGTCAAGATACATCCACACTAGACTCCCATAAGTGGAAGAAAATTTTAATTAGGTTCAACTGGAAGGCCAAGAACTATGGTACGAAAAATTTCCTCTTTCCTTTCTTAACTTTTAACTCTATGCAATAGATAATTTTTGATTTCTTACAACAACAAGTAGGCCTTCCAAAGGGATCGTCTGTCAGTCCCATCGTCGTGGTTTCACATGACCCAGATCTTCCCCGAGTCCGCATTCCTAGGGGAAAAAATCGAAAAGAAAGCATACCTCTAAGGCTAGGGTTAATGAGAAGCCCCCAGTCACAGAAGAGATCTCGGAAGGACCGGCCACACTGGTCCTTAACGAAGATGAAACTAAGGACGATGATGAAGTGGTATCTCTTCAGAGAAGAATAAAAAAGAAGAACTCCCTCAGCTCAACCGGATGACGTATAAGGACTCTTTCAAGAGTCCGATTTAGTTGAGAGTGTTGAATCTCGCTTTCGGGATCCAGTTGTTGCCTCTGGTCAGAAGGGTTCCACTTATGATGCTCCTCTAACTTCTATTACATCTACAACTCTTGCATCACCAACACCTGCCTTACCACCAATCCCAACCGAATAAGAGAGAGATTCACATTCTCTCTGATCACCCGATCAAGGGAACATATAAAATTCCTTCCCGGCATCCATCCGGAACCCTAACAGTAAATATAGTGTTACCTTTTTGATTTCAGATGAATGCCATTTTCTTTCCATGCCGGTGGTAGTAGCCAACTAGTTGAAGCCTTTGGCTTCAGATAAGGACTGGAGAAAAATGGACGGTATCTCCACGGAATGTTTAATCAACAACAACAAGAATATTGCTACCCATATATCATCTCATTCTTCTCTTTTTCATTTACACTTGTTAACCATCATCTTTAGTAACTCTTATCTTCGACTTTACAGGCTAACCTCCTCGCTTGCGAGGGCTTACAAAAGATGATCATGTATAAAGAGACACTTTTTACTGAGCGAGATCAACTTGCTGTTGAACGGGACCAACTTGCTGAACACCTCCCGGCTCTAGAGGCAAGAATTGCTTACATGGATGAACTTAAATCCCAGTTGGGGAAGACTGAGCAAGAAAAGATGGCCCATAACCAAGAGGCCACTCTGTTGCATGCTGAGCTTGCTGAATTGAAGGTTAAGTGGGCAGATCTGTACGATGTCGTGAATTTGGTAGCCGAACGTGAGTCTTATTCCATGGAAAAAATCAACAACTTGGAAGCAAACTTATATTCCAAAATTGAGAAGCAACTGCGGCTGAAGAAAAGAGGTTAAGAATGGAGGAAAGGCTCAAAAGGTTCATGGATCAAAATATTGAACATGCAAAGACTAATACTGACCTTTACAGGACCTATGACATCTAGAAAGTTGATAATGAGCGGTTGCATTCGAAACTCCAAAGACTCCAAGACAAACTCCAAACTCAAAAAAATTCTTTCTTACTTGAGTTTATCAAATGAGGAGGAAAACTTTGGAGGATGTCAAAGAATTTCAAATATAGATGACTGCATCACTGAGGCCCTTGCCTTTAAGACAACTATCTTCGAGAACATTTCTATCCGGCCCACTGCATCAACATCCTCGAGCACTTGTTTTGAGTCCTCAGAGATCGACGAAGAAACTAAAGATGATGAAGATAAGGGTGAAAATATTGAACCCAATAGTGAGCATCCTTCTCCTTCAGAAGATGCAGTAGAAACTTCTCACCCTTCAGACTCTGCTGATAAAGCAAACTAATGTATTTATATTTTTTCCTTTTTTGTAATTATGTCGGAACCTCTATTGGGTTCGACATTATTTTGAAATAAAAGACATCTTTTTTACTTAACTTCTGTGCAAAAGATATTTTTTTATATTTCTATTGATAAAGTCCAGAAATATTTACATTCGGTTAACACTAGGCATTCATACTTATGGTGTTTACCCTTTAATTATGAGGGTCTCATAAAAGAGAGCCCTTATATTTACGGTGCTCTTGAAGAGGACGTCTCTTGTTTATTTCGAGACTTGCATTTGAAGTTTACGTAAAATTCAAATGAAAAAGACTATGTCGTGTCATTTAGACAAAAAATAAGATAAAAACAAAAGAAATTTTATTTATTCCTTCCATTTCCAAAAGTACTTTTACATGAGCAAAAATTTATACATTCACTTAAGTAAATAAAGCTGTCAATACATGTGGCTAACTTGTACTACTTATTTCTAAGGGGATGTTCATATAGTCTTCGGTCCTGACTCGAGATCTTTCAAAGCAACTGAACTTTTAAATTCAAGATAAGTGCTCTGATATACAATAGTCTTCCTCCCAGTGTTCGGATGCAAAGTATGAGAATTCAAATACTAGATTTATTGTTGCAATTGACAATCCTTATTTGGAGTATGCTTTTCGTTGTTGCCTCATTAAAAACCTTACTAGAAAACCCATTTGAGACAAAACCTAGACGAAGGGAAAAAAGAGTGCAGCTCATACTTTCAGTACCATCAAGGATCTTCAACAGTAGTACCTGTTGAAGTGAGTTACGTTCTAATTGCTTGGTAATCTTAGTCCATCTTGATTGTTCAGTTGATATGAACCTTTATCGGGTTATAGCTAAAATCCGGTAAGGTCCTTCCCAAGTCGGTCCTAATGTCCCAGCATTTACTTCTCGGGTATTATGAGTTACCTTCCGTAAAATCAAGTCTCCGATTTTGAAATAGTGAAGATTTGCTTTGCGATTGTAGTATCTTTCCATCCTTTGCTTTTGCACCACCATTCTTACATAAGCCAAGTTCCAATGTTCCTCTAGCAAGTCCAACTTAATCAATATTGCTACATCATTCTTCTGCTCATTTGCCCTGGAATACCTTATGGTCGGTTCACCTATATCCACCAAAATCAAAGCGTTCGCACCGTACACAAGGGAAAAATATTGTTCTCATGTGCTCGACTTTGCCGTTATTTGATCGCCCACAATACTTCCGGTAGCTATTCTGACCACCTGCCTTTAGCATCCTCTAAGTTTTTTTTTGAGATTTTGAATTATCACCTTGTTAGTTGACTCTGTGGTCCACGTCCAATCCGTACTCAATAGTGAGTGGAAACGGTTATTGGAAAAATAGTACCCAACAAGAGTCGGGGTCGATTTCATCAGGGAGGTACTAAGGGTGTTAGGAGTATACACTTGATGCAAGCGAAAAGAATAGCTAAATTGCACTTCCACAACAGGTTTTGATTTCTAATTCTAATTTTACTCTAGTAATTATAAGCTAAGAAACGAAACTAGAAGTGAATCAGTGTTTTTGGTGTTTTTCCAAATATTTTAAAGGCCTAGGGCTGTGATCATAACCTAGGTGTTTGCCTAATGGTATACAGATGTTAATGCTTGTTTTTGTTGATTGGGGTGTATTATAGCTCTCAACTCTACATTACCCACTCAATACCTTTCGGTCAATGAGTGATTTTGCCCAATTTCGCTTTCTCAAGTCCAAATGGGTATCAACCAAAACAGTTGATAAGAGCTCAAGTCGGGTTATTTCTATCTCTAGGTTGAACCCTTTAATTGGGTTAATCAATCTCTCAATTGACCCAATTCCTTATTAGCTAAGTTATCCTAGACTAGGTCCCTCTTTCTCAAGTAGAAACTAAGTCAAATATGCATGAATCAATATTTGCAACCATTAATTCTAAAATTGAAGCATGAACTAAGCTTAATAATCAATACCCAATCATAAACAAACACTATATTAGATACACATAAGGTTTACACACTAGGGTTGGGTCACAACCCTAGTAAAAGTCTAGTTACTCATAATGGGGTTTGAAGAAAATAAAGAAGAAAAGCTAATTAAACTCATAATGGAAGATTAAAATGATGAAATCTAATGTAAATACATCAAAATAATGTAAAACTTCCTAAAGTAGTAATAAAAAACGGCTATAGCAACTTCAGATGTTCAAACTTGACCTAATTTTGTGAAACTCGTCTATTTATACAGGCTAAAATGCCCCTCGGGAGGTTCTGCGGCCGCACAATTCCATGTGCGGTCCGCAATTCACAAAGGCTCATGGACTTGGTCTTTTTGCATACTCTCTGATCTTTGACTCCTAACCCAGTTCTGCGGCCGTACAATTAATGTGTGGTCCCACATTGCTGAAAGGTCTGCAACATTTTTCTTCTTATTTTTTGGCCGTAGATGGAATTCTGCAGTCCACAATTTCTTGTGTGGCCGCAGATTTCCTTCTGCGGACCGCACATTTGTGCTTTTGTGCCCTTTATTGCCTTGTACTTTGGAACACTCCTTTTTTAGTCGGATTTCATCTCAGGAAACCAAACTTGCAGCATTCCTGCAATTTTGCATAGTTTTATTAGTTCCGAGAACACAATTCAATACTTTCGGACTAAAACAAAAGCTAAAAGGTGCTAATAAGCAGTCAAAATCCCCACTAATCAACTCTCCCAAACTTAAGTCTTTGCTTGTCCTCAAGCAATTAAATTAGTTCCCACCTCCAAAAGTTAAGGGTCATTTCAGCGATTCAAAGGTGAGTCATCCACTCATCAGTTGGTACAAACAATTACCCACACTACTCATATATTATCAACAAGGCGACAAGTTAAACATTCATTCACATATAGTTCTAATATGACATTTGAGCTTCAAGAATTGACTTTACTTATTAAGGACTCTTGCTCTATCATGTAGGTCATGGTGGACTCCACACTTTTCCTCCTCTACTTTCCATTTTCCAGGCTCACTTAAGACATTTAGCACTCATTCCAAAGATTTATAAAAGGTTCACTCATCTCTCTCAAGAGAATATTACAAGTACGGCTTCAAGTACCATAGGCTTGCCCCTCATGTAGATCTCTACTAATGTAAGCTCACTTGGCTTGAAATCAAGTAGGACTTCTTTCGGGATGTAATGAAGGCTTTTGGATTATGGTCGGATACAATATGGGTGAGTGGTTACACATTTTAAGCACTCCATCTTTCATTTTTCGGCTCACACTTTGCCAATTCTTAGAGGCAATTTCTTTTTATTGGGGACTAGAGAGACTTAACATCACTCTTTATTGATCAATTTATTCTTTTTCTCCATTTTTGATTTCTCCATGTTTGGGATCATTACCTCTTTTTGGATCCATTCAACCCTTCCACTTATTCACTTTTGTTTTGTATTTTTCTTTTTGTTCTTTTCTTTTCTTGCCTTCTCTTCTCATAAAGATCATTTCTTTTCTCTTTTTGTGCCTTGATACCTTTTTCAAGTTCCTCGTCTCCCCCCCAAACTTATATTTTAAGCCATTTATTTCACAAGAGTGTTAAGGAAAGCTCGGGTGCCAAGAAAGGGTCACAACCAAACGGGCATGGTTATCAAATGAGAGAGGCTAGAGGCTAAAATGGGTTGACTAGGGATAATTACATTGGTTGGCGATAGAAAACTCAAACGGGCCAAGGAGAGCCTAAAATCACTTCTCAAACCAAGCAAAACTTAGGATTTATCCTTGAATCACATTCGGGGTAAGTTCTAGACCTTTCGCGCGGATACTTGGACTAGCAACACTTCATCTCACCCCTCACGCAACCGGATTGTTAAAAAGGATAGAGTTGAGGGCCCATAACGACCACATTCAAGGTTAAATATCACTATGGTCCAATTAAACCACTCGATGATTGCCAAAGTCAACACAAAAGTCACAAAGTCACTAACTAGAGCTATTTCTTTCAAAAAAACTTGTCTCTAACCATAAGCACGTAGTTAAGTGTATTGGTACCAATTGAAGCATGGTTGAATCTTCGAGCATGACTTAATTAGGTCTTTTTATTCATTACTACTACTATTATTACCTAAACACAAAAATAGACTCATTCCCTTAAGAAGGTTCTCACGCCATCCATCGTTGGGACGAGTCACCCGGTTCACACAACAACTACCCTTGGAAACCACCGTGACGTTAAGAAAACCAAAGGCTTATTATATACTAAAACATAAAAAGAAGCTACTAAATCAAACAAATAAGCTACTAAATAAAACAAAGAAGTAGTAAAGAAATAAAAATAAAGAAGCTAATAAGCAAAAACTACTGAAGGTAGAATGAATATACATAATGAGAGAAAGAGAGAGAATATATACATAATAAGAAAAGAGAAAATAATATTAAGTTATTACTGGCCAAATATCTCAGAATGTATCAAATTTAATCAATAAACTCCACCCCCGAATAAAGATAAGCATTGTCCTCAATGCTTTACAAAATAAGAGTAAAAGAGGGGAAAGAGTGAAGAAAAATCCATGGCTCCTTGGACATCTCGGTGTCCCTAGTAATGTCACCGCCCGTAGGATCATCCAACTGAATCTCATCATCCTCAACTCTGGGTGTGGCTGGGTTGGTGACATCTGATGCACTGCCTCGGCAGTATCGGCAGCAAGGTCTAGCTCCTCAAACTGGCCAACTGGTGCCACCGGAGCTGTTGGTGTTGTATGATCTGAGCCTAAATGGTGTGGGTCAATCAGCATGTCAAATGGGAGATCTCCGACTGTAGCAAGCCTGGTCACCTATCTCCGAAGCTTGTCCACTGACTTCTTGCTTGCCTGGACTTTCTCATCTTATTTTCTTCTTTTCTCAGCTCTTCGATCATTGACTCGTGTTGTACCAAGGTAGCTATAATAGAGTTATGGTTCTCAAGGAGCTTCTTCAATGTCTCTTCAGCTGTTGGGGGAAACTTAGGTTCCTGAACAGAACACTGTGTTGCAACAGTACTGGATAAGTTAGACAGCTTTGCAGTGGCTATCTACATCCAGTTGTTGAAGCTGCAGAGAGTGTGGCAGTAGGCATGGGCACCGACTTCAAAGCCGAAGTGGGAGCTATGGCAGGAACTGCAGTAGGGGTTGACTGGAGGAAGGCTCGGCTGAAGTGGATGGAACATCAAGTACCTACGTAGCTACCGTAGCTGGCTCATCAGACTGGCCCGCGGTGGTAGGAGGCTGAACTTTCTTCTTTGGATTATTCGCATCCATCAGTGAATACCAAGTAAAAGGCTTCTTCGGCCTTACCTTTGTGTCATATTCCCTCGACTCTACCCTTGCATATGTGAGATATTTTGTAATTGTGTTGGGATACGGGTAGGACGAGTCATCTTTTCGAGCAATTACTGAGATGTTGGCCGACATCACGGCACCCACATTGATAGGGTACCCGGCCATAATAGAAGCAACCAGCACTACCCGAGGAATCGAAAGGTAAATCTCATTCTGACTCGGGTCCACTCTACTATAGACAAAGGTTTACCACCCCTTCGCCTCGAAACTGAGAATGCTCCGGTGGATAGGAACCTCAGCAGCGATCCATGGAGGTGGTGGTCCTTGTGCTGCTAGAATCTCCGCTAACCAAGGTCAGGCTACATCTCCTAATGCATACTTCTCCAAATATTCCTTTGGCTCAATATCTTCGAAGCCCAAATATGTGTTGAGTGCATGTTGATTGATATTACGTACTTTAGTCACTTTTGTCCCCTTTTTTATGTGAGCCACATTTGCATAGAATTCCCGTACCAGGTACTCTTTGGCATCTACTACACTTTGCGTGAATCACATCCACCAATTGCGTTCCCTGAACTGTCTCAACACTGTTGGGTTGTACCTCTCCAAATCTTTCAATAGAAACTGTCGCTTGTGAGTTAGCGACCTCACTGGCCACCATGTACGAAAGATGGTGAAGGAAGCCAAACTGACAAATCGGTCCTCCCAAACCTCTTTCTTCTTTCAAGGCCGGCAGCTATAGCATCTCCCCCTCTGCCATCATCAGGGATATCCTGAACTGATGTAACCTGTGCCTCAGGGGCAGGTGTACCCGATGTCTCAGAAGCCTGCCAAGCACTCTCTGAGTCCTAGAAAGTGCTATGAGATGAGGGTGGCTCGTCCCTGAGTTGGTATCTCCCTTGCGGCATTGACTGAATGGCTGGCTACTCTTGAACAGAGGCTGAGTTGCCCTCTGATGCTTCCCTAAACGGGACGTATGAGCTCATGTTAGAGAGATCTACACCTCTCCCCCTGCCGTCTATAGCTTTCTTTGTAATTGTCTTTTGTTGGCCAAGGGGTAAGGCACTCTTTCCTCGACCCCGAGAGGGTTCACCCCTCCCTTTAGAAGTGTCGCATCTGCCTCTAGATCGAACCATTGTATGTATCAAGCAAAGGCGATTGTTAGTAGTAATTCAATGTTCAGACATACACAGGAGATATGCAAGTATACACAAGAAAACACAGATAGGTTCATAGTTAAAGCATGCTTGCATGAGAAGGATCTACGATCCACATAATTTTCTTGCAGACGCAGATGAGGCCTTGCGGAACGCACAATTTATATTTGCGGCCGCAGAAGTGAAGTGCGGTCTGCATAATTTCACTTCTGGACTCATCTTTGAAACCTAAATATGCCAACTCTCTGATGACATAGAATTGGTTGATGTGCGACCGCAACACGATTCCTGCGGTCCACACACTTAAAACTGCGGCCGCATATTGGAGTCTCAAAGTAGGGACTCTTTGATGACAGTAAAAGTGTATTTCTGCGACCGCAATGGGAATTCCGTGGTCCACACATTTTACCTTGTAGCCGCAGATCCCTTCTTCACTAATGATACCCAAGAAATAATTTCTGCGGACCGCACAAATTCAGGTGCGGCCGCAGAATTTCAAACATTACGAACAATTCAGTTAATTCATTCTAGGTTTTGCAATTTTGTGCACAATTTGACATGGTAACATCATAGAGACATGAAAATATGTTGACCCAGTTCCCGTAGAGCATGTATTATTTAACCCACTAAAGATTTACCCCCACATGAATTCTATTGACAAATGGCCTAAAAATGACTAAATATCTACAAATTAAAAGAAAAAGAGTAACAAGAAATTAAAGCATACCAGATGAATGAGTGTTATGAGTGACTGAACAAAGATGTTGTGTGTGTGGACAGATAGATTCACCAAGAAATTGCAAGAGAGTATTGTTTTTGTGCTCAGAGAGGGAAAGAAAAAATGTACAGTAGCCTCTATTCCTCTATTTATACTACTTGGTTTTGCTACGGTAAGGAAGGGCGAGTGCGGTCGCACAATTCATGTACGGTCCGCACTCTATTACCTGGTGACCTTAACTCGGCACCTCGTTTGCGGTCCGTACAATTTTGTGTGCGGACGCAGATTTCATGTTGCGGCCACAGATTTCCTTTTGCGATCGCACATCGGCCTTTTCTCTGACAGACTAAACTTCAGAGAGTTGACATTTTTCAACTTTCATGTGTGCAGTCCACAAGATAATTGTGCGGTCGCATTGCACTTTTGCTGCAGCAACCATAAATATATGGTCCGCACTAATCAACTGCGGTCCACACTTCTTTCAACACTTAGCCACAGTTTTGTCCACAGTTCCTGAAAGTCACACTCAGCCTTATAGCATACTAAAAATCAAGTTAGAACAAAAATAACACTTATCCACCAAAGAAAAAAGAAAAGAAACATGGGTTGCCTCCCAAGAAGCGCTTGATTTAACGTCGCGACACGATGCAGAATACTATCAATTGAAATGAATGACTGCCACGACGTGGCTATCTCCAACCTTTCCCAAGTAGTGTTTCACCCAGTGACCATTGACTCAGAATACTTCAAGTCCAATGCACAAAAAGGTGTCATACCCATAATTTCAAAAGGACCAATCCATTTAGACTTTAGCTTCCCGAGAAATATCCTCAACTTTGAGTTAAACAACAATACAAGATCGCCCACCTTGAACTCTTTGTTCCAAATGTATTTGTCATGAAGATATTTCATCTTTTCTTTGTACAAGGACGAACTTGAATAAGCATGGTACCAGAACTCATCCAATTCATTCAAATGTGCAACCCTCAAGTTAGCGGCTACATCCCAATCAAGATTCAACTTCTTTAGAGCCCACATGGCCTTGTGCTCAAGTTCCACCAGAAAGTGACAAGCTTTCCCGAACACCAACTGGTATGGTGACATTTCGATAGGTGTTTTGTAAGCCGTCCGATAAGCCCATAATGCATCATCAAGCTTCTTGGACCAATCCATTCGGTTAGCATTCACTGTTTTGGACAAAATACTCTTTATCTCTCAGTTGGAAACTTTCACTTAATCGCTAACTTATGGATGATACGGAGTGGTGACTTTATGAGTAACACCATACTGCTAAGTAAAGTGTCGAAAGCCTTGTTACAAAAATATGACCCCTCATCGCTTATAATTTCCCGTGGAGTAAAACCTTGTGAAAATATTCTTCTTCATGAACGCCACCACACTTCTCGCCTCATTGTTTGGTAGAGCAATGGCCTCAACCCATTTGGATACATGATCCACCGCGACCAAGATGTATGTATTTCTACAAGCACTCATAAAAGGACCCATGAATTCAATACCCCACACATCAAAAATATCAATCTCCAAAATGGTAGTGAGAGGTATTTTATTTTTCTTTGAGATTACACCGGCCCGTTGATATTCATCACAAAATGGTAGCTCACTAGCATCGTTGTAAAGAGTGGTCCAATAGAAATCGCAACTCAGCACTTTGGCCGCCGTTCTTGCTCCACCATGATGACCGCCATATGGCGAAGAATGACAAGCCCCAAGAATTTCACCTTGCTCTTCTTCCGGTACACATCTTCTAATCACCCCATCCGTACAAATCCGGAAGAGGTATGGTTCATCTCAACAATAATCTTGACAATACCGTTTGAGCTTCTTCCTTTGGTTTGAAGAGAACTCATCCGGGATGATTCCACACATAAGGAAATTTACTAGATACGCGAACCACGACACCTCTTTCACTGAAATAGCCAAGAGTTGTTCATCGGGAAATGAGTCATTGATTTCAAGGCCATCATGAGGCCTCCCCTCCTCCTCCAAACGAGACAAGTGGTCCGCCACTTGGTTTTCACTCCCTTTTCTATCTTGGATGTCAATATCAAATTCTTGCAACAAAAGCACCCATCTCATAAACCGTGCTTTGGAGTCCTTCTTGCTCATAAGATAACGAAGCGCCGAATGATCCGTGTGAACAATGACCTTTGCACCCATCAAGTACGGGTGAGACTTCTCAATTGTAAACACAATGGCAAGGAGCTCTTTCTCCGTAACGATGTAGTTGACTTGGTCACTATTCATGGTCTTACTAGCATAGTAGACCAGATGAAAAATCTTGTTTATGTGTTGCCCCAAAATAGCCCCAACCGATAGGTCACTTGCATCACACATGAGTTCAAAAGAGACACTCCAATTTAAAGTGGTGATGATGGGAGTAGTTGTCAACTTGAACTTCAACAATTCAAAATCTCTTATGAAATCATCATTGAAGTTGAAGTTAGCATCCTTCTCAAGAATCTTGCATAACGGGTTCACCACGTAAGAGAAATCCTTGATGAAACACCGGTAAAACCTTGCATGGCCTAAGAAACTCAGCACACCCTTCACCGAAGTTGGAGGTAGAAGNCGCCGTTCTTGCTCCACCATGATGACCGCCATATGGCGAAGAATGACAAGCCCCAAGAATTTCACCTTGCTCTTCTTCCGGTACACATCTTCTAATCACCCCATCCGTACAAATCCGGAAGAGGTATGGTTCATCTCAACNATAGGTGTTTTGTAAGCCGTCCGATAAGCCCATAATGCATCATCAAGCTTCTTGGACCAATCCATTCGGTTAGCATTCACTGTTTTGGACAAAATACTCTTTATCTCTCAGTTGGAAACTTTCACTTAATCGCTAACTTATGGATGATACGGAGTGGTGACTTTATGAGTAACACCATACTGCTAAGTAAAGTGTCGAAAGCCTTGTTACAAAAATATGACCCCTCATCGCTTATAATTTCCCGTGGAGTAAAACCTTGTGAAAATATTCTTCTTCATGAACGCCACCACACTTCTCGCCTCATTGTTTGGTAGAGCAATGGCCTCAACCCATTTGGATACATGATCCACCGCGACCAAGATGTATGTATTTCTACAAGCACTCATAAAAGGACCCATGAATTCAATACCCCACACATCAAAAATATCAATCTCCAAAATGGTAGTGAGAGGTATTTTATTTTTCTTTGAGATTACACCGGCCCGTTGATATTCATCACAAAATGGTAGCTCACTAGCATCGTTGTAAAGAGTGGTCCAATAGAAATCGCAACTCAGCACTTTGGCCGCCGTTCTTGCTCCACCATGATGACCGCCATATGGCGAAGAATGACAAGCCCCAAGAATTTCACCTTGCTCTTCTTCCGGTACACATCTTCTAATCACCCCATCCGTACAAATCCGGAAGAGGTATGGTTCATCTCAACAATAATCTTGACAATACCGTTTGAGCTTCTTCCTTTGGTTTGAAGAGAACTCATCCGGGATGATTCCACACATAAGGAAATTTACTAGATACGCGAACCACGACACCTCTTTCACTGAAATAGCCAAGAGTTGTTCATCGGGAAATGAGTCATTGATTTCAAGGCCATCATGAGGCCTCCCCTCCTCCTCCAAACGAGACAAGTGGTCCGCCACTTGGTTTTCACTCCCTTTTCTATCTTGGATGTCAATATCAAATTCTTGCAACAAAAGCACCCATCTCATAAACCGTGCTTTGGAGTCCTTCTTGCTCATAAGATAACGAAGCGCCGAATGATCCGTGTGAACAATGACCTTTGCACCCATCAAGTACGGGTGAGACTTCTCAATTGTAAACACAATGGCAAGGAGCTCTTTCTCCGTAACGATGTAGTTGACTTGGTCACTATTCATGGTCTTACTAGCATAGTAGACCAGATGAAAAATCTTGTTTATGTGTTGCCCCAAAATAGCCCCAACCGATAGGTCACTTGCATCACACATGAGTTCAAAAGAGACACTCCAATTTAAAGTGGTGATGATGGGAGTAGTTGTCAACTTGAACTTCAACAATTCAAAATCTCTTATGAAATCATCATTGAAGTTGAAGTTAGCATCCTTCTCAAGAATCTTGCATAACGGGTTCACCACGTAAGAGAAATCCTTGATGAAACACCGGTAAAACCTTGCATGGCCTAAGAAACTCAGCACACCCTTCACCGAAGTTGGAGGTAGAAGTTCAGAAATCACCTCAATCTTTGCCTTGTCAACTTCAGTTCCATTCTTTTATATTTTTTGGCCAAGGACAATGCCTTCCTCGACCATGAAATGACACTTCTCCCAATTGAGCACCAAACCAAATGGCATCCGCTTGAAGGCGAAAGTACCATAGGGACATGTAAAGGTTATTTTATCTTGATCCTCCGGAGCAATAAGAATTTGGTTGTAGCCCGAATACCCATCAAGAAAGCAATAGAAAGCACGTCTGGACAATCCATCGAGCATTTGATCTAAGAAAAGAAGTGGAAAATGATCCTTCCTTGTGACTTTGTTGAGCTTGCGATAGTCCATACACACTCTCCAACCGGTCACCGTTCTTGTAAGAATCAACTCATTCTTGTCATTGGTGACCATTGTCATGCCCCCCATCTTCGGGATACATTGAACCAGAGAAGTCCACAAACTATCGAAGATGGGGTAAACAACCCCGATATCCAACCACTTCATAATCTCCTTTCTTGACAACTTCTTGCATAGCCTCATTGCGTCTCCTTTGATGTTCAATAGATGGTTTGGTGACTTCCTCCAAGTTAATCTTATGCATGCAAAATGCGGGTCTTATCCCTCGAATATCTGCCAAAGTTCACCCAATAGCCTTCTTCCTCTTTTGTAGCACTGCCAAAGTGGAGCCTACCTGCACGTTAGTCAAATAAGAGGAAAGAATAACCGGTAAAATAGAACAAGGACCAAAAAGTTCATACCGAAGATGTAGAGGCAATGACTTGAACTCCAAGGTAGGAGGCTCTTCAATAGAAGGCTTTGTAGGAAGAGTTGTCCTATTTTCAAGATCCAAGGACAATATTCGCGGTGCATAGTCGTACGACTCCATTCCTTGCAAAGAGTTCACACATTTCATGAATCCATCCATCTCGTCATCATCAAAGTTGAGCAAGACGGCCTCCAACAAATCACCAACATTGATCATAACACTTGATTCATCAACAATAACATCGATACAAAAGAGCACACCTTATTGCTATTTGGTTGCCACATGGACTTACACACATGGAAGACCACTTTTTCATAACCAACCCAGAATGTAAGTTCTCCGACTTCAACATCACAAAGAGCCTTCCCTGTAGAAAGGAAAGGTCTTCCAAGAATAACCGTCACCTCATAATCAACTTCACAATCTAGAATGACAAAATCTTCCGGAAGAATGAATTTATCAACACGAACCAAGACATCTTCAATCACTCCCAAAGGTCTTTTCATAGTAAAATCGGCCATTTGCAATCTCATAAAGGTGCGTCTTAGTTTCCCAATTCCCAAGGTCTTGAAAGTCGAATAGGTTATCAAATTGATACTTGCCCCAAGATCACAAAGAGCTTTTGCAAACTCGGCACTTTCAATTGTACAAGGAATCATGAAAGCACCGGGATACTCCAACTTAGGAGCCATTGAATGCACAATTGCACTCACTTGATGAGTGGCTTTGATGGTTTCAAAATTCATTGATCGCTTCTTTGTCACGAGATCCTTCACAAACTTTGCATAGCCGGGAATTTGTTCCAAAGCTTCAACTAATGGCACATTGATGAGAGACTCTTCGTTATTTGAATGAACTTCTTGAATTGATTCTCGCCATTTTGCTTGGCAAGTCTTTGAGGGTATGGAGGTGGAGGCTTAGGCAATGGTGCCTTAGCCTTTTGAACTACCGGCTCCAGTATGTCAATAAAGTGATCCCTAGACGGGTTCACCTCCTCTTGAGTTGCTTCCACACTATCATCAATATCAAACCTAACTTCATCATATGATTGCACCACATTGTTCGGGACCTCTTCTTCTTGTACCACTTGCTCATCATCTACAAATTTCCTTTGACTTAAGGTGGGTGCATTCCCACCTCTTCCACTTCTTGTAGTAACGGCCATGGCATGCCCCATGTTGTTTCCACCCTTTGGGTTTAGTATTGTGTCACTTGGTAGTGCCCTCTTAGGACGAGAATTTAGAGCTTGAGAGATTTTCCCCATTTGCACTTCTAAGTAGGGGATCGATGTGTTGTGTGAGGAATGTTGGTCATCCAAATCGGCATTCTTTTCCATCACTTGCTTGAACATATTATCAATACACCCCATCTCATTATTTGAATAACTTGGACCATAGGAAGGATAAGGAGGCGGGTTGCTCGGTTGTTGATACATCGGGGGCCTTTGGAAACCCGACCTGTGATTGCCTTGATTATTATTTCATCTACCTTGATTTTTACCCCCCCCCCCCCAATTTCCTTGATTATTGCCACTCTAATTTTCTTGATAGTTGTTGTTATGCCAATTACCTTGATTGTTTTGAGGTCGCCATTATTGTTAATTTGGGCCTTGAAAGTTGTTCACGTATTGCACCTTCTCTTCTTGTTCATTGTAAGAATCATCTTGATCAAAACCACTACCCTCTTGCACATAATTCTCCACTCGATTTTGCACTTGTGGACCCTTGGTCCTTCTTTTGTTTACCATCATGTTCACCCCTTCCATGGCATTGACTTGCTTAGGATTTTGCACTTGTTGAAGTTGAGCCTTTGCTAGTTGATTCATGGTGGTAGTAAATTAGGCAATGGCTTACCCATGGTCATGCAACTCTTTGTGAAGGTGGATCACGTTACGGAACATTAGCCTGGTATTGCCATGTCGATGATGTTTCTGCCATTTCATCCAAAATATAACACGCCTCCGCATAAGGCGTAGTTATAAAGTTCCCACCGGAAAATTGATTCACTACACATTGGTTGGTTGTGTTAATCCCCCGATAGAAGGTTGTTGAATCATGTTTTCCGTCATATCGTTGTTGGGATATTCCTTGACCATTATTCTATACCGCTCCCATATCTCGTATAGTAGTTCATTGGGCTCTTGCTTGAATGCCAAAATCTCATCTCGAAGTGTAGCCATATGCCCACGAGAGAAGAACTTAAAGATAAAATTTTCCGCCAACTCATCCCAAGTGTGAATGGAATGGTTCGGCAAACGTTCCAACCAATATAAAGCTTTCCCCCGTAGAGAGAAGGTAAAAAGCCTTAGCCTCAATGCATCCTCAGAGACATTTGTTTGTTTGCTCCCCCAACAAGTGTCCACAAACCCATTCAAATGTTTATATGCATTTTGACTTGGAGCATCGGTGAAAAAGCCTCGTTGCTCTAGCAAAGTGAGCATCACATTGGTGATTTGAAAGTTGCCCGCGCTAATACGGGGAGAGACTATTGCACTAGCATATCCTTCATTGGATAACACCCGGTTTGGAGCCGCTCGTGGTGGAGGTGGAGGTAGAGAGGGAACATTGTGATGAGGCACTCGACCTCTTCTATTAGCTTGAGGTTCAAGAGGAACCTCATCAACTTGATCATCCTAGACGTCCACATCCCCCAAAGGTAAATTTCCGATCTCATTGTTCGCCATGGTTGTACCTATGATTTCTCAAACAAGTTAGTAAGACGGAAAGAAAATAAGATATTTCAAAAACACACCCAAATATATAGCTAACACATTTTAACTCCCCGACAACGGTGCCAAATATTGATCCATGTCCAATCCGCACTCAATAGTGAGTGGAAACGGTCGTTGGAAGAATATTACCCAACAAGAGTCGGGGTCAATTTCCATAGGGAGTTACTAGGTGTGTTAGGAGTATACACTTGACGAAAGCGAAAGGAACAACTAAATTGCACTTCCACAACAGGTTTTGATTTCTAATTCTAATTTTACTCTAGTAAGTATAAGCTAAGAAAAGCAACTAGAAGCAAATCAGTGTTTTGGGTATTTTTCCAAATAGTTTAAAGGCCTAGGGTTGTGACAATAACCTAGGTATTTGCCTAATGGGATACAGACGTTAATGCTTGTTTTGTTGATTGGGGTGTATTATAACTCTCAACTCTACATTACCCACTCAATACTTCTCGGTCAGAGAGTGATTTTGCCTAATTTCGCTTTCTCAAGTCCAAATGGGTATCAACCAAAATAGTTGATAAGAGATCAAGTCGGGTTATTAATATCTCTAGGTTGAACCCTTTAATTGGGTTAATCAATCTCTCAATTGACCCAATTCCTTGTTATCTAAGTTATCCTATACTAGGTCCTTCTTTCTCAAGTAGAGACTAAGCCAAATAGGCATGAATCAATGTTTGCAATCATTAATTCTAAATTTAAAGCATGAACTAAGCTAAATAATCAACATTCAATCATAGACAAGCGCTAAATTAGATACCCATAAGGTTTACACACTAGGGTTTGGGTCACAACTCTAGTAAAGGTATAACTACTCATAATGGGGTTGGAAGAGAATAAAGAAGAAATTCTAATTAAACTCATAGTTAAAGATTAAAATGATGAAATCTAATGTAAATATACCAAAATAATGTAAACCTTACTAAAGTAGTAAAGAAAAATGGCTACAGTAAATTCAGATGTTCAAACTTGACCTAATTTTGTGAAACTCGTCTATTTATACAGGGCCAAAAATCTCAGACAAAAATGCCCCTCGGGAGGTTCTATGACCGCACAATTCTATGTGCGGTCCACAGATTTCTTCAGCTAGCAGGAAGTGGAGTTCTGCGGCCTCTCATTTTTGGATTGCGGCCGCGAAGCAATCTTCTGCGGCTGCATATTTCAGGACTGCTGCCGCAAGGCAATCTTCTGCAGCCGCACAATTCTTGTGCAGTCTGCAATTCACAAAGGCCACTAGACTTGATCTTTTTGCATACTCTCTAATCTTTGACTCCTAGCCCAGTTTTGCGGCCGCACAATTCATGTACCGTCCGCACATTGCTGAAAGGTCTGCTACATTTTTATTCTTGTTTTGCGGCCGCAGAGAATTTTGCGGTCCGCAATTTCTTCTACGGCTGCAAAATTCCTTCTGCGGACCGCACATTTGTGCTTCTATGCCCTTTATTGCCTTATGTTTCAAAACACTCCTTTTTTAGTTGGATTTCATCTCGAGAGACCAAACTTCCAGCATCCCTGTAATTTTGCATAATTTCATTAGTTCCGGGAACACAATTCAATACTTTCAGACTAAAACAAAAGCTAAAAGGTTCTAATAAGCAGTCAAAATCTCCACTCATGAACGGCCACAGTGACACCACTGAATGCAAAAGTTCTGCCAGCTGATTTAGCAGTTGAGCATGACATTGGCACTTGTCACATTTTTGTACAAACGATTTTGCATCTTGCTCCATCTGGGGCCAATATTAACTGGCTCTCATTAATTTGAGCACCAATGAATCCAGACCGGAGTGATT
The DNA here is from genome assembly GCA_000715115.1 of Nicotiana otophora. Taxonomy (NCBI): domain Eukaryota; kingdom Viridiplantae; phylum Streptophyta; class Magnoliopsida; order Solanales; family Solanaceae; genus Nicotiana; species Nicotiana otophora. The sequence continues at coordinate 74,779 of AWOL01S0072404.1, read as the reverse complement.
TCCAAAAACTCCTTTGTTAACTCCCCTCATCACATAATCATCTTCTGATGGTCCTAAACATCGAGCCAACGGACCCTAAAAAGACCTTCGGTATAATTTCCCATCAATGAGACAATATTGGGGAGATTTTGTTCATAATACCCGATAGGCTTTAGAATCATCAGGTAGTTTTTCATGCCTTAAATACTCTATAAACTTGTTTGTCTAATCCTAGATGAGATTGGTTTAGTTAACCTCGCAATAGCCATCTACGTCTAGGACCGAATGCAATAGCTGAACAGCTACACCAGACTCAACGCCTTTCATTTCTGTGGACGAACATAAGTTAGCCAACGCGTCTGCTTCCACATTCTCTTCTCTTGGCGTATGGACTACTGACCATTCCCTGAACGGGGAGAGTAAAACTTGAACATTATTCAAGTACTACTGCATGCGGTCTTCTTTAGCATCAAAGATCTCATATATTTGATTTGCCACTATATAGGAATCACTTTATTTCAATCACCTAGGAGACGAGTCCCCGAGCTAAATCATGTTTTGCAACTAAAGCCTCATAATCGGCTTCATTCTTAGTCAATGGAACAGTCTATATGTCCGTCTCAGGATTTCTCCCAAAGAAGTGACTTATACTATCCCAAGACTGGATCCTTTTACATTGGATGTGTCATCCGTAAACAAGGTCCATACACCGGAAGCAGTTCCCGATACCATAATTGCTTCTTATGCAGCTAAAGGCATCATCGCGGACAAAAATCAGCCATGAAGTCGGCTAAAACTTATGACTTAATAGCAATTCGAGGTTTATATTCAATATCAAATTCACTAATTTTAACTGCCCATTTAGCCAATAAAATCGATAATTCAGGTTTTTAAAGGACATTCTTCAGTGAAAAAGTCGTCAGAACGGCTATTGGGTGGTATTGAAAGTAGGGTCTAAGCTTTTGAGAGGTGACTACGAGAGCTAGAGCCGACTTTTCCAGGTGCGGATAACATGTTTCTGCCTCTGATAGGATTTTACTAACATAATATATAGGGAATTGCGTACCTTCTTCCTCCGGGACTAAAACTACACTTACTGCAACTTCCAATACTGCTAAGTAAATTAACAATTGTTCTCCCTTCTTCAGTTTAGACATCAAAGGAGGACTGGAAAAATACTTATTTAATTCTTTCAACTCTTGTTGACACTCCAGAGTCCACGAGAAGTCATTCTTCTTCTTTATTAGTGAAAAGAAACGTTGACATTTCTCCTATGACCTTGATATGAATCTGCTAAGGTCTTTCAACCTGCTGGTGAACTTTTGTACCTCCTTTACACTTTTTAGTTGATCAAAGATATATTTTATGGCCTTAATCTTGTCAGGATTTACTTCAATTCCTCTTTGAGAAACCAAGAAGCCAAGAAATATTTCAGACCCAACTCCAAAAGCGCATTTCTCCGGATTGAGCTTCATATTGTACTTTCTTAAGATGTCGAATATTTCTTGAAGATGGGTTAAATGATCCCCTGCATTGAGAGACTTAACTAACATTTCGTCACTATAAAACTTCCATGAATTTACCAATTTGATGTTCAAACATCTTATTAACGAGCCTCTATGAAGTGGCTCCGGTATTTTAAAGCTCAAAAGGCATCACATTGTAATAATATGTACCAAAATTTATAATAAATGAGATTTATTCTTTATCCTACGAGTGCATCCTAATTTGATTATACCCAGAGTATGCATCAAGAAAACTCATCAGCTCATATCCAGCTGTAGCATCGATCATTTGGTCGATTTTGGTAATGGAAAATAATCCTTAGGGCAAGTCTTATTTAAATCTTTATAGTCTATACACATTCTAAATTTATTATTCTTTTTAGGTACAACCACTACATTATCTAATCAATCAGGAGAACTTACTTCATGTATTGGACCTATATTTAGCAGCCTGGTTACCCCTTCTTTTACAAAGTTACTTCTGACCTCGGCTATCGACTGCTTCTTCTGCTTTATCAAAGGAAAATTAGGGTCTAAACGTAGCTTGTGGAGAGCCACTTTTAATGGAATGCCTGTTATATCTGAATGAGACCATGCAAAATAATCAATGTTAGTTTTAAGAAATTCAATAATTTTGAACATGAGTTCGGGGCTCAACCCCATTCCCAAGTAAACCTTTCTCTCCGAAAATTCCCGAACATAACGACTTGTTCATGCTCTTCTGTGGTTGACTTTGTTGCATCCATTTTTTCCAGTACCTTGAAAGATCTGGGCACCTGGTAAATATCTGATGTCTCTTTCTCTCTATTATCTCTAGCCGGGACCGGGATGAAAGTTGACACCAGTTCCTGTAGTTGCTATTTGTTGATTCCCTCTGCCTTGCTGCTAGATAAGGTGACAACATTCATTTCCCTTGCAGCCGGTTGATTGCCTCTAATCTGCTTAATCCCATCTGGTATAGGGAACTTCAGTACTTAATGATAAGTTGATATCACAACCTTTACTTCGTGGATCCATGGCCTACAAAGAGTCACATTGTAGCCCATATCGCCATCCACAACTTCGAACAAGGTGAATTTCGTCACTCATTCGGCATATATAGGCAACATGATATATCATCGGGTCGTTACACTTGTTAAGTTGAACCCAACCATAAGCTTTGTCGCCCGAACTATGTTTCTGATTAGCTTTGCTTGTTCCAAGACCCTCAATTGGATGATATTGGTTGAACTACCTGGATCAACCAACACACATTTAATTTTAAAATCTAAAATATTTAAAAATATTACCGGAGCATCATTGTGCAGTAAAATAAGGCCGTCAACATCTTCCACTGTGAAGGTGATTTCATTATCTTCTTATGCTTCTCAGATTCTCTTGCCATGAGTGATTTATATCTTTGTCTTTTTAGCTGCAGAAAATATCACCCCATTTATTTCAACCCCACCAAACATCATGTTTATTATTAGTCGAGGAGACCCTATGGTTGGTTTTGCCGGTTTCGTTACATCTTGTTTCCTACCATAGTTGTTCTTAGCCTGGTCACTTAAAAATTCTCTAAGCTGACCATTTTTAACAGCATCGCTACCTCTTCACGAAGGTGCCGGTAGTACCCCAGTCCTATGACTATGTGTATCGTGGAACTCGCTCCACAAATTAGGATCTCTTTGACTGGGGTCTAATCGAATTAGTTTCAGGAACCTTGCTTCCTTGATATTTTTCATAGTTGAAACCAACTCCACCAAACTGATATTGAAACTATAATCCGATAGTCGGGGATATCCTGAATCCCGAGACCCCGATGGTTCTTTATCCTACAAAGTTCTACTACTCCATTCACGATATGTCCTTCTAACCCGTCTGAATTTCTCTGATGACTGAAAACCTTTTGCTTAACGCCCATCAGACCTTTTGTTTGGCACATAAGGTTGGAAATGATTCTTGGATGATCTACGATCTGCACCAAAATTATTTTTGAATTTTCTTGATATCGACCGCCATTACAAATCTTAGATGACACCAAAGAACCCAACTGGTCATCTTCAGTTCTAATTTTTGACTCATAACGATTATGGACATTAGCCCATATGGCTGCTTGAAATTCCACTAGACATTCTTTCAACTTCCTCGAAGCATCAGAGCTTAAGGGATTAAGACCTTTTGTGAACGCTTTTGCTGCCCATTCATCTGGTACTGCCGACAACAACATCCTCTCCTTTGAGAATCGAATTACGAACTCCCGCAACAACTCAGAATCTTCTTGACTGGTTCTAAATATATCCATCTTCCTGGCTTGGACTTTCCTTGCCTCAGTTTGAGCTTTGATGAAAGAATCTGGAAGCATTTCTAAAAACCAATTGAATGTTCAGGTAAGAGTGAGTACCAAGTTAAAGCTCCCTTTGTTAGGGTTTCACCAAATTTCTTTAGCAAAACTGATTCGATCTCATGCAGAGCAAAATCACTTCCCTTTATAGTTATGGTATAGATTGTGATGTGCTCCTATGGATCCGATGTTCCATCATATTTTTGAATATCCTACATCTTGAATCTTTTGGGAATCAACTCCCGGACGCACTAGGTTTAAACAACAACAGAGTATGCTTCTTTGAATCCGGGCCTTTCAGGACCGGAGGTGCCCTCAATATCTGATATGTCTGAGCGTGATATTCTTTAGCATTTTGATCCATCTGGTCATTCATTTCCCTCATAAACCTCATGAGCTCAGTTTTAAAAGGATCATCTATGTTGTTTTCATTCCTAGATCCACTGCCTACACCACCTGCTTGATTATCATTAGATCTGAACTCCTCCCTTGAAGCGATGTTACCGGTTCTTTGCGTTGTCTGGTTTGCAGGAACGCTGGGAGGGGCTCGAACTGCTCCATTAGAATTTGAGGTAACTGATAGTTCTTGATGGAGCTCAGTCATTATCTGGTCCTATCTTGAGAGATGATTCATTATTTCCTTTGGCCGTCGAGTATTTCTATCACGACCCGAAATCCCAACTGCAGGGCTGTGATGGCGCCTAATGTTAACTTGCTAGGCAAGACAAAATTAGCACACATTATTCAGCTTTAAAAATTTAAAGTAAAATAGTTAAATGAGAAATAAAAACTATAAAACTTCAAAATAGATATAATAATTCCCAATATGCCGTCTAGTCAAATCCCAAAATTTAGTGTCACAAGTACAGAGCTACTAAAACAAAATACTACAATCAAGATCTGAAATAAACATACAACTGTCTCAATGAAATAATAGTGCAAGACATAAGAATGGGACTTCAGGGTCTGTGAACGTTGTGCAGCTCCACCTCAAGTCTATGTAAAAGAAAGTCCGAGTGAGTCTCCACTAACCGCTGTTGGGACCAATACCAGAATTTGTACAAGAAATACAGAAATGTAATATGAGTACAACCAACCTCATGTACTTCGTAAGTGTCGAGCCTAACCTCGACAAAGTAGTGAAGTTAACAAGGCACTCACTGTAAACCTATGCGAGTGTAAATGAAATAATAGTAGGATAGAGAGAACACGAATTAACATAAAAAAACTATAAAACTTCAAAATAGATATAATAATTCCCAATACACCGTCTAGTCAAATCCCAAAATTTAGTGTCACAAGTACAGAGCTACTAAAACAAAATACTACAATCAAGGTCTGAAATAAACATACAATTGTCTCACTGAAATAATAGTGCAAGACATAAGAAGGGGACTTCAGGGTCTGTGAACGTTGTGCAGCTCCACCTCAAGTCTCTATAAAAGAATGTCCGAGTGAGTATCCACTAACCGCTGTTGGGACCAATACCAGAATTTGTACAAGAAATACAGAAATGTAATATGAGTACAACCAACCCCATGTACTTCGTAAGTGTCGAGCCTAACCTCGACGAAGTAGTGACGTTAACAAGGCACTCACTGTAAACCTATGCGAGTGTAAATGAAATAATAGTAGGATAGAGAGAACACAAATTAACATAAAAATCGGAATAGAAAATACATAACAGAGGGCCCTATAATAACAGTTATGCTCAACTTCTCAAAACAACACAAATATGGAACTAACAGTTAAAAACACGCAATATGTCTTCTCCGTTGCGTCGCGCAATCCGATCCACTGATACATATAAATAACATGTCTTTTTCGTTGACACGTGCAATCAGATCCACAAATATATACATACAAATACCGTTGCGCATGCAATCCGATCCCAAACAATAATACCAATATTCGTTGTGGCATGCAACGTGATCTCATACAATAATACCAATATCAGTTGCGGCATACAGCCTGATTTCACACAATGATACCAATATCCGTTGTGGCGTACAACCTGATCCCAGATAGTATAAATTATAAACTATAACTAACTACGACGTATCTTAAAATAAAAAGCAATAAGGGGATTGCATAATTAAAGACATAAAGCGAAAAAAAGCAGTTGTCTAAAAAAACACAAAGTCATAAAGAAAGTAAAGGCAGTCAATAAATAAAGACACGAACACATGAAAATAATTAGCAAATTAAGGCATGTAACGGATAAAGGCATGAATTTAACAAGTAATGGCAACTAATAACTTAAGCATTTAACAAGTAATAACATGGATTAAATGAAGGCATTAAATAATTAAAGGTAACAAATAAATATCCCAACCCGCATGCTTAACCCATGATTATGTATATACACTCGTCACCTTGTATATACCTCGTCCTCACACATAAATCATGTAGCAAATATACCAATCAAGTCCTAATTCCCTTAAGTCAAGGTTAACCACGACACTTACCTCATTCTGCAATCAGATCAATAATCAACCACGGCTTCCCTTTTCGAACAACCCTCTAAACCAACCAAATCTAACCAAATATTGTTCAAACAATTCAAAATAAGCTTTAGAAACTACCCACGAATAAAAAAAGGTTCAACTTTGATAATTTTTTAAAAAGTCAACAAAAGTTAACATCTGGCTCGCTTGGTCGAACTCCGAGATTCAAACCAAAACCTGATTATACATTCACCCCCGAGACTGGTTATATGATTTGTTTCGAAATTCAACCTTAATTTGAGGTCTACCTCAATTTTACAAAATCCCTAAATTCTACTTAAAGCCCCTAATTTCTACCATGAAATTCCTAGATTTGATATTAAAAACTCATGAAAAGTAATGGGAAATTGATAGAAAATGAATTAGAGTTGCTTACAAATGAATTTGGGGAGAAAAGGTTTTTCGAAAATCACCTCTACAGTTTTTGGGATTGCGAAATGATATAAAATGAGCTAAGTCACGATTTTTCCCTCTTTTACCCAGCTGTAGACGTCACATTTGCGAAGTCTTGTTCGTAAATACGATGTCTGCAAATGTGACACACTAATCGCAAATATGATCAGTGCAGTAGGCCCAGAGAAGTCGTAAATACGATAAGCCCACCTTTCGCAAATGCGGATAATTGCTTCGCATATGCGAAGCTGTCCTACATGTCTAATGGCTGCAAATGCGACCAAAATATTCACAAAAGCGACTAGCTAGCTTTCGCAAAAGCGAACTTTTCCCCGCAAATGCGAGGTCACCCAGTCCAACCCCTATATCGCAAATTCAATCCATTGACCACAAAAGTGAGCTCGCAAATGCGAGCTGTGAGATCTGCATATCTGAAACACTATCGGTTTGCACCTGCAATCCCAAACCATTTCGTAATGCACTCGAAACTCACCCGAGTCCTTCAACTCCAAACTGAACATGCACACAAGTGTAATAACATCTTACGAACTTGCCCGCTACCTCAAATCATCAAAATAACTTCAAATAACAATAATCGATCATCAAACTCTAGAATTTTTAAATTAAACTTAATTTTCACAATTATTCACATAACGCGCCGACCCCAACCAAACGTGCGTACAAGTTCAAAAACATCACACGAATCTTCCAGAATTGCAAATCACCGATCCGAGGTCGTTTACCTAAAATATTGACTATAGTCAACTCAAGTCTCATTTTAAGGCAAAAATCACATTTTCTTCAAAATTTTACATAAAAGATTTTCGAAAAGCAACATGGACCATGCACGTAAATCAAGTAACATAAAATAAAACTATGAGAAGTCTCAAAACGGCCTATCGGGTCATCACAATGTCGTTCCTCCTAGACCAAAGTTGTCTCATTTCTATCGATGCGGGTTTTACTGGTCGAATCATCGTGTTGATCTACACCGCGGAAATTATCCTCATGCTCATTGTTTGTCGCAACATTAACTGGGTTTTTGGCACTATTAGGTATTGTATCTATTTTTTGCTTTACTAAAGAAAAACTTTAAAATACATTAGTAAAAGATGAATGGATCAAAGTAATATCACAATTGTTTAGTCCCCACGATGGGCACCAAAATGTTTACTCGTAAAACAATACAGATAAATTTTACAACGTAATTTATAGACACGTGAACAAAATTGATCCGTAAAGTAATGGATAACAAAAATGAATCAAATAAGAATAATTGAAGGAAATACAAACTTGGGCTTTGAATTGAATCTCCGGAAACAAGAATGATATCAAGAACTAAATTCTAGCAGAACAATATTTAGCATAATAAGAGAGTAATATTAGCTTTTTTTCATACAAGTATTTCGTGTCTTTCAAGAGTATAAATTTCTCTATTTATAGCTAAATTAGGGGAGACAAGATCCCCAAATCAAGTTCCTATTTAAGGTGAATAAAGACCCCTCTTGATAGCTACATAACAGTTGAGTGTAAATGTTAGGATTCTTTGTAACGGCTCCTCCTTTAATGCCGCCTTCTTCAACTAGTACCTTGCTTTCAAATTCTCCTATCTGGTTTTAATATATTCGGAACCGGTGCCAGCTATTTGTTCATATCCTACCTGTCTTTACCGCCACATGTCGACTCGACGAACGTCCACCTATCACTTGTTAATTTCACCTCATTCATACTACATGCAAGAACCAGATGTTTGATAATAACTTTACAGAATCATTCAATAAACGGATTCTTGAAGCAAGAAATAAACCTATAATCAAGATATTAGAATACATTAGATTAAATATAAACTTTTATCTTCCTTCAGTTATGTCTTTTATAATTGCTTGTCATTATTTTGACTATGATCTCCTTTTATGGTAGGTAATGAATTTGTTGAAGAACCGTGAGGAGGAATGTAGAAATTGAAGGGAATAAATTAGCCCATAGGCTAGGGAGCTTTACTCTGATTACACAGAGTGGAGATTATGGATATGAAGTGGTTGAGGGTAAAGATAAGCATACAGTGAATCTTGAATTGAAGAAGTGTACTTGCAGGGCATAGAATTTGATGGGAATACCATGTTCTCATGCTATCAAAGCTTTAATGCACAACAAACAAGATCCATTAAGTGAGGTGCATTGGTGGTATTCAAAGGAAGCTTATATGTTGGTATACATGCATATGTAGCATGTGAAAGGTGCGAAATTCTGGAAAGTTGAACCACAACATGCAATAGAGCCACCAGAAGTACATAAAATTATGGGTAGACCAAAGGTAAAGAGAAAAAAAGAAAAATCGATGAGGCTAGGAAGAGGGAGGGGGTATGGTCAGCTTCAAGAAAGGAACTTAAAATGACATATGGGTTATGTGGTACAACAGGTCACAACAGAAGAAAATGCCCTTTGATAATAGTTTTTTCCACATATATTCTTAACTGACAAAAAACTTTAGTTCATAATGTTTTCTAATGAACAACTTTTGTAGGCTAATGGTGAAGGAACTTCCCAAACAGTATAAGATGTGCCCTTAACAGCACCCCAGGACCGTCAAAATTTAGAATTTGTCTTCATGCCTACTCCTGAAGTGGGAGTGACCTTTACTTAACATTCCAGTCAATCTGTTGGACCTTCAAATATAGCTCAAGGGAAGGTATCTACAACCAAACTTCAAAGAAGGTCTGTTGCACCATCAAACATACTTCAACAATCTGTTGCACCTTCAATAATAGTTGATGATGAATATGAAGGTGGATAAAGATGAATAGCCAGATGTGATTTTCAAGGTGATATCAGAAGCTGACAAAGCTTCAACAAAGAAAGTTGTATCAAGAACCTCTTGGTACCAGGAAGATTGGATTCGAAGAAGATGTAGATGGTATGAATGTGCCTACTGATCTGCACTATTCACTAAAGAAGCTCACCTGGAAAAGTAAATCAGTTATGTCTGCAAGCTAGTTGGTAGCAGAAAATAAGAATTGGAAAACTGAAGACTAAAAAGGCCAAACATTAAGAGTAGTTCATTTAGTTAATGACTTTTGTGTGCTGATTGTTATGTACTGATGATCAGACCTTATTTTTTGTTGTTTTAGTGGTGAATCAGTTGTTTATTTAGACCATATTTTTATTATATGAATCTGGCATGAAGGAGATTATGAATCAATTTTTGTTGTTCAAGTGTGCGTTTTTGTCATGAAAGAGATTATGCACTGTTGTTCTTAAATGTAGTTTCTGCATTGTTGTGAGTTTAAAGATTCTGCTTTTTGAAATTTTCAATTCTGTGATAATGAGCTTTAGATGTTCTTTTTAGTGAGAAATCATAATGGATGGTATCAAAATTTTATTGTCACGGTCCCAATTTTCCCTCCGTAGTATGTCGTGATGGAACCTAGTCTTAACATACATGCAGAATTTAACTGAGAAATGATAAATCTATCAAATAACTCAACAAAATCATAGAAGAAACTCTGCAACTCAGCAGAAACAACTCCCCAAAATCCGGTGATATCAAGTCACAAGCTTTACAAGAAGGTACTGAACATCCCTATACAACATTATCTATAAAAAGGAAAAAAATGAAATAGAACTAGATAGAGGGTGACTCCGAGGCCTGCGGACGCCATCAGGTATACCTTGAAGTCTCTAAATCTGAAGTCAACTCACTGGTGCCTAGGCTGGTAAGAGTTACCTGGATCTGCACAAAAATACGTGCAGAAATGTAGCATGAGTACAGCACTACCCTACCCAATAAGTGCCAAGCCTAACCTCGGTAGAGTAGTGACGAGGTAAAGTCAAGGCCCTACTGGAATAAATAAGAAAACTGAACAAGTATATGACAGTGTAATAATGATCAACAATGGAAATGAGACAATGAGGAGATATACCCAGAATAACTACACTGAATTAAGGCAAATAAGGCATCATGAAAGAAAACAAGGAATAATATGTCAAGGAAAAAAAGCAACCAAAACACAAGTGATGTAATAGAAAAGTACCAACAAGAATCACTACCGAGGTACTGCCTCGTAGTCTCAAATCACAAACAAATCACAATCTTTCCTTATATCACCGCGGGAGCCTTGCATTAAGTTTTGAAAATCATTTTTCCTGAAATAGCTTCGCGCGTTTTATCCCACCTTATCACACCGCGTGGCTTCAAGTAGTTCCCCAACTAGCAACACGTGTATCAAGCCCACTTATCTCACCGCATGCGTTTCAACCCCAATACCTATACCACCGCATGTATACCAGTATCACAACATATCACAAATCGCACCTCAAGTGCCCAATAACACAACTTGCCAAGGAATGTCAACAATAATAATGTTTCCACAATAAATAGTCCATGGCTCAACCACAATATGCACAAGAGTCCCAACAATAACAACCGAAAGTGAATAACTTAACAAGAATGGTATTTCACAACTTTACAACTTTGCCTCAATGTGAATCATGACCTTTATAACTCAATACCAATTTCAACAATAAGTTATTCCAAGAGATAACAATTTCAAGGAAGGAACTCAAAGGTTAAATAATGAAAAAGGAATAGAGAAAATAATAACTTCAACTAACATGTAAAGACAATTAACAAGTAAGAGATAAGACAAGTAAAGCATATGAAGATAGACTAATGATGATGAGTATAACATATTATAGTAACTCAATTAAAGGCAAGAAAGGAATTTACATAGCTAAAACTGGTCAATTACCACATTTACCCCGTGTACACACTTGTCACCTCGCGTACACGGCTTCCACATATCAAAATTAGCACAAAACAATACCAATCCTAAGGGGTAATTCCCCCACACAAAGTTAGGCAAGACACTTAACTCAAAATACGCTAACTCAATCCACTAGTAAGTCTTTCCCTCGATCATCCAACTCCAAACGACTCGAATCTAGCCAAAACAACTTCATACCCGAAATATAAACTATAAGAAGCTATTCTGAACAATAAAGTTGCAATCTTTAAAGAGAAACAAAAAGTCAAGCCCGAGCCCGCGTCTCGAAACCCGACCAAAATTACAAAATCCAAATACCCATTCGATAACGAGTCCAACCATACAAGAATTACTCAAATCCAACTTCAAATCACCTTTCAAATAACCAAAATTTAGTCTAAGAAATTTTCACCATTTTCCCCCAAATTTCCAACACACATCACAAATTAAATGATGAAAATAACAATGGATTCGTGTAATATAGTCAAATCCGGGTTAGAATTACTTACCCCGATGATTTGCTTGAAAATTTCTCAAAATATCACCACAAATCGAGCTCTCTAGGTCCAAAAGATGAAAATGAAAATAAACCCTCAAAGACCCCTTTTTCTGCCCAGTGATTTCGCATATGCGGGCATAAGGTCGCACCTGCGATTTCACATCTTCGTAAAATCCATCGTGGGTGCGGTTCCAACTAAGGATGTAAAACTCGCACTTGCGGACGCCTAAGCGTATTTGCGCAAGCGCGTCTGCTGAAGGCCAGTCACTTCTGCACATCCGCTTCTGCGCAACACTGACCGCACCTACGTCCCAGTTGGGCAGGTCCAATTTCGCTTTTGCAGCTCGAGGGACGCTTCTCCGGTGCCGTACCTGTGGCCCAAAGTGCGCAGGTGCGATTGCACCAGACACTGAAAGGCTTCAGCAATCACACAAGTCCAATATTGTTCCGGATTCAATCTGAATCACACCTAGGCCCCCGGGACCCCGTCTGAATATACCAACAAGTTCCAAAACACATAACGGACCTACTCGAGGCCAAAAGTCACATCAAACAACAACAATTCAATGAATGACAACCCAATCAAGCCTATTGAAACTATAAACATCCGACTTCCAAAACTAATGTTGATTCATACCAAAACAGCTCCGATTGACTTCAAATCTTGCACACAAGTCATAAATGACATGATGAATCTATTCTAACTTCCGGAATAGAAATCCGACCCCAATATCAGTAAAGTCAACTCCCAGTCAAACTCTCAAACTCTCAACCTTCCAAACCTTCAACTTTCTAACTTTCGCCAATTCAAGCCGAAACGACCTACGGACCTCCAAATCAACACCCGGACATGCTCCTAAGTCCAAAATCACCATACATAGCTATTGAAAACGTCAAAACCCTATTCTAGAGTCATCTATATAAAAGTCAAACTACGGTCAACTCTTTCAACTTAAGCCTCTAACTTAGGGACTATGTGTCCCATTTCACTCCGAAACTCACCTGAAACCAAAACCAACTACCCCAGCAACTCACATAGCCATAATACAACATATAGAAGGCAATAAATAGGGGATCGGGGCTTTAATACTCAAAACGACCAGTCGGGTCGTTACATCCTCCCCCTTTTAAAACAAACATTCGTCCTCGAACGAGTATAGAGACACACCTGAAGTGGGGAAAAGATGAGAATAATGGCTACGTATATCATAATCGGTTTCCCAAGTCGCCTACTCGACTGATTGACCCCTCCATTGAACCTTCACTGAAGCAATGCTCTTTGACCTCAACTTTCGAACCTGCCTGTCCAAAATAACCACTGGCTCCTCAACATAAGACAAATCCTTGTCCAATTGGACTGAGCTGAAATCTAACACATGGGACGGATCACCGTGATACTTCTGGAGCATAGAAACATACAATACCGGATGAACTGCATCTGGACTAGGTGGAAATGCAATCTTATAGGACACCTCACCAATCCTCTCAAGAATCTCAAAAGGTCTGATATACCTAGGGCTCAACTTTTCCTTCTTCCCGAACCTCATAACACCCTTCATGGGCGAAACCCGGAGCAAGACCTGCTCTCCAACCATGAATACAACATCACAAACCTTCCGATCCACATAACTCTTCTGTCTAGATTGGGATGTAAGAAGCTGATCTTGAATCAATTCAACCTTTTTCAAAGTATCCTAAACCAAGTCAGTGCCCAATAGCCTAGCCTCACCCGGTTCAAACCAACCCACCGGAGACCGACACCATACAAGGCCTCATATGGAGCCATCTGAATACTCGATTGGTAGTTGTTGTTGTAGGAAAACTTTGCAAGCGGCAAGAATTGATCCCAAGAATCCCCGAACTCCATAACACATGCATGAAGCATATCCTCCAATATTTTAATAGTGCGTTCGAACTGTCCGTTCGTCTGAGGGTGAAATGTTGTACTCAACTCAACCCGTGTGCCAAACTCACGTTGTACGACCTTCCAGAATTGTGATGTAAACTGCAGACACTGGTTAGAGATAATGGATACCGACACACCATGAAGTCGGATAATTTTGCGAATATAGACCTAAGCCAGTTGCTCTGAAGATTAAATAGTCACTACCGAAATGAAATGAGCCAACTTGGTCAACCTGTCCACAATCATCCATACTGCGTCAAACTTCTTCTGAGTCCGTGAGAGCCCAACAATGAAATCCAGGGTAACTCGCTCCCATTTCCACTCGGGAATCCCAAGCCTCTGAAGCAACCCACTTGGCTGTTGATGCTCATACTTCACCTGCTGACAATTTAGTCACCGAGCTGGGTTGCTGATGCTCATACTTAACCTGCTGACAATTTAGGCACCGAGCTACATACTCCACTACGTCCTTCTTCATCCTCCTCCACCAATAGTGCTGCCTCAAGTCCTAATACATCTTAACGGCACCCGAATGAATGGAGTACCGTGAACTATGAGCCTCCTGAAGAATCAACTCACACAAACCATCCACATTGGGCACACATAATCAGTTTTGCATCCGTAACACACCGCCATCCCCAATAGTAACCTCCTTGGCATCACCGTGCTGAACCGTGTCCTTGTGGAAAAGCAAATGGAGGTCATCATACTGACACTCTCTGATACGATCATATAAAGAAGACCGAGAAACCATGCAAGCCAAAACTCGACTCGACTCCGAAATATCCAATCTAACAAACTGGTTGGCCAAGGCCTGAACATCCAATGTTAATGGCCTCTCCGCTACCGGTAGATATGCTAAACTTCCCAAGCTCTCCGCTTTTCGACTCAAGGTATAGGCCACCACATTGGCCTTCCCGGGATGATATATAATAGTGATATCATAGTCCTTAAGCAACTATACCCATCTCTGCTGCCGCAAGTTAAGATCCTTCTGTTTGAACAGATGTTGTAGACTCCGGTGGTCGGTATAAACCTCACAAGGGACACCGTACAAATAGTGCCGCCAAATCTTCAAGGCATGAACAATATCTGCTAATTCCAGGTCTTGGACATGATAATTTTTCTCATGTATCTTCAGTTGTCTAGACGCGTAGGCAATCACCCCACCATCTTGCATCAACACTACGCCGAGGCCAATACGTGACGCATCACAGTACACAGTGTAAGGCCCCGAACCCATAGGCAACACCAACACTGGAGTTGTAGTCAATGCAGTCATGAGCTTTTGAAAGCTCTCCTCACACTCCTCGGTCCATCTGAACGGAGCACCCTTTTGGGTCAGTCTGGTGCATAGGAGCAACAATAGATAAGAAACTCTCTACGAAACGACGGAAATACCCTGCCAAACCAAGAAAACTTCAGATCTTAGTGGCCGAAGACGGTCTAGCTGCACTGCTTCAATCTTCTTTATATCAACCTTGATTTCCTCACTCGAAAATATCACTACCGAAAAAATATCTGAATAGTCCCTCACTACCGGAACTGGCTTGACGGTAGGAGTATCAACACTAACATCCCTCACATATGCCAGATATGCATCACACCCCTTCTCGACCATTTGTTGAGCCTTAAGAAATGAGACAACCCTATTTGGAACATGATCTAAGGTACCTCTCCACTTTAGCCATGGTAGACATGGCATATCCAACGTCATCGTCTTGGAGTGGCAATCAATGATAGAGTGATAGGGAGACAACTAGTCCATGTCCAAAATAACATCAAAATACACCATATTTAGCTATGATAAATTGGCTCTGGTCTCAAAACCACTAAGAACAATCAAACACGGCAGATACATATGGTCAACAACAATATAATCACCCACGGGTGTAGACACATAGACATGAGAACTCGGAGAATCACAGGATACACCCAAATACGGGGAAAAATAAAATGACACATAGGAATAAGTGGAGCCTGGATCAAATAAGACTGATGCATCTCTATGACAGATCAGAACAATACCTGTGATGATAGAATCGGATGAAACTGCCTCTGTCATAACAGGAAGGGCATAATATCTGGCCTGGCCTTCCCCTCTAGGGCGACCTTTACCTGTCCGACCTCCACCTCGAGTTGGTTGTGCAGGTAAAGTGGTAGATGGTGCGATAACCATAGCTTGAGGACCTGGTGGAGCACGCGGTGCCTGAGTGGTCTGTGGAGGTGCACCCCTCCTGAGTCTGGGGCAATCCCTCACCACATGACAAGTGTCAACACACTCAAAACAAGCCCTCAGAGGACGTGGCTTCTCTGACTGGCTCAGGCCTGATCAGCTGGGTTGGCCACTAAAAGCACCCCATGCAGGAGGTGCACTAGACAATGGCGGTGCATAATAAGGAGCCTGGGGCCTAGGAGAGGCCGGAGCACCGTTGGCGATTATATATGCTAAATGAACAGGGAGACCCATATAGCCCCTACTATGGCGAGCTGCAGCTGGGGCACGAGTATCACTATATGTGCCAGACTCTCGAGACCTCTTCGCCTCCCTCTCCTCTCTCTCCTAAGTCAGCATACCCTCCAATCTCCTGGAGATCCCCACCACTTGCTGGTATGTGATGTTCATCTCTAACTCTTTGGCCATGCTAAATCGAATAATAGGGTTGAGCCCCTCAATAAATCGACAAACCCGCTCCCAAACGGTAGCAACCAAGGCTGGTGCATGCCTGGCCAAATCACTGGACCGGACCGCATACTCTGACACGGTCATAGAGCCCTGGCGCAACTGCTCAAACTCTGCATGCCATGCATCTCTAAGATTCTGGGGGACACTCCCTCAAGAAAATATCTTAGAACTGAGTCCAAGTGAGTGAAGCTGCCTCGGCCAGATTACCCAACTCATATATTTGCCACCACTGATAAGCCATTTCTCTAGCTGGAACGTAGTGAAAGAAACCCTACTAGACTCCGCAACACCCATAGTATGGAGGATACAGTGTCATTCCTCAAGAAAACCCTGGGCATCCTCTGACGCCAAGCCACTAAAAGTAGGAGGGTGGTACTTCTTGTACCTCTCGAGCTTGAGCTGCTCCCCCTCAGAAACTGCAGCCCTAACCTCGAGCTGAACTGGAGCTACCGGTTGCATCGGTATGACCTCGGGAACCTGCTTGACCTGGACCCGCTATTCTAGGGTACGGACGACGGGAGTCTGTGCTCCTTCCTCAGCCTGAGATATGGCAGGAGCAAGTAGTATCAATCCTACCTGAGCCAAGGTACTGACAATGCTCAGAAACTAGGCGAGAGTCTCCTGGAGAGCTGGGTAGTAAAAAGCGTCTCAGGTGCCTGCCCTTCAACTGGAGCTATTGGTGGCTCCTCTGTAGGAGCTCGTGATAGTGCTCTGGCTGCACCACGTGGACGTCCTCAACCTCTACCCCTGCCCCGGCCTCTCGTGGCTCTAGCACGCGGGTGTGTGGTCATCTGATCCGGCTGTAGTGTCCTCACCATCTGTGAGAGAATAGAAGGACAAAAATTTAGAATCCAAAATCAAAATCTCGCACGATAAGGAATCAAAGAAGTGAAGCTTTTCCTAATAGTTCCATAGACTCCCGAAGATAAGTACAGATATCTCTGTACCGATCCGCGAGACTCTACTAAACCTTCTTGTGACTCATAACACCTATGAACCTAATGCTCTTATACCAACTTGTCACGACCCCAATTTCCCTCCGTAGAATATCGTGATGGCACCTACTCTTTAAGACTAGGTAAGCCTAACAATTTGCGAAATAACTAAATATAAACTGAACTCAAACCTCAACACATTAAATATAAATAAGAACTGCGATTCAAATAATTAGAACTCCCAAACCCGATAGAAATAAGTCACAAGCTCTAAAGAGAAAATATTAAGTGTCTCTATACATCAGAGTCTAGTAAAATAAAGAAAGAAACATCATAGAGATAGAGGGGGACTTCGAGGTCTGCGGACACTGGCAGATATACCTTGAAGTTTCCACGTACGGTCTAGCTCATTGGTACCTAGTCTGGTAAGCAGTACCTCAATCTGCACAAAAAGATGTGCAGAAGTGTAGTATGTGTACACCACAACTGTACCCAGTAAGTGCCGAGCCTAACCTCGGTAGAGTAGTGACGAGTTCAGGTCAAGGCCCTACTGGAATAAAAAGGAAACAAGGCAGAAGATATAATAATCTAATGAAACAACTGAGAATTTAACAATGAGAACTTATAGAAAGGTAACAACATAGCAAATAGAGGTAAACACCAGGGGCAATCCCAAGGTACCGCTTCATAGTCCCAAATGTAAATATACAACAGGGGGAGCTCCCGAGGTACCCCTCGTAGTCCCAAAAGTAAATATGCAACAGGGGCGCTCCCGAGGTACCGCCTCGTAGTCCCAAAAGTAAATATACAATAGGGGATCTCCCGAGGTACCGCCTCGTAGTTCCAAAAGTAAATACACAACATGGGGAGCTCCCAAGGTATCTCATCGTAGTCCCAAAAGTAAATATGCAACAAGGGCACTCCCGAGGTACCGCCTCGTAGTCATAACCTATGGAACAACGAATTTACAGCAAGGAATCTTACAGTTAAAGACTGAATACAAGATCAAGGAAGTAGGTAATTCAACTAAGCATGTTGCACAAATTGCAAGTAAGAGTTAAGACACGTAGGCATGCGACATTAGGCTAAACATGATGACTACACATGCTAGAGCAACTCAGTTAAGGAATTAAAATAAAACTACTCAGCAAGAACCGGATTTTTCAACATATAACCTGAGTACGCACTCAACCTTGCGTACACGGCCTTCACATATTGCAGATACCATAACAGTACCAAAACCTAAGGGTAGTTTCCTCCACACAAGGTTAGACAAGTCACTTACCTCAAATCTCGCTCAATCAATCGATAAGAACGTCCTTCCCTCGCATTTTCGACTCTAAATGGTCCAAATGTAGCCAAAAGCAATTAAATACTATAAATACAACTACAAGACACTAATTTAAATAATAAATCTACGACTTTAGCAAAGAATCAAAAAATCGCCCCAAAATGTCAACCCGGGCCCACGTCTTGGAATCGGGTAAAAGTCATAAAATACGAACACATATTCTATATCGAGTTCACCCATAACAAAATTACTCAAATCCGATACAAAAATCTCGATCAAAACCTCAAAAATCGGCCTAAGGGTTTTTCCATCCTTTTTCCAAATTTCTCAACCCAAATCCTTAATTAAATGAAGAAATTAATGATAGATTAGTGGACATTAATCCAAAATGAGTGTAGAATCCTTACCCAAATATTTCCTTTGAAAACCCCTCAAAATTTTGCCTCAATCCGAGCTCTATATCTCACAATATGGAGAAAATGACAAACCCTCGATTTTAAACCATTATGCCCAGCACTTCCGCTTTTGCGGTCTCTCAATCGCACATGCGAAAAAACCATCGCAGGTGCAGATTCCACTTATGGCCAGGCTTTTCGCTTCTGCGGAACAACGCTTGCACCTGCGAGCCCGCATCTGCGATAAACCTCCTACTTCTGCGACCACAACCCAGGTCAGCCCATCCGCTTCTGCGATCTTGCCTCCGCATCTGCGGATGCGCAGATGCGGCCCTTACCTCGCACCTACGATCCCAGCTGGGCCAAGCCGGCATCGCTTTTGCGACCAAATACCTGCTTCTACGAGTCCGCTTCTATGGGACTCTGACTGCATCTGCGGTCTCAATGGGGCAGTCCAAATTTCGCTTCCGCGGCTCGATGGCCGCTTCTGCAGTGCCACACCTGCGGCCCAAAATGCGCAGGTGCGATTGCACCAGACACAGCAATGCATCAGCTATGCACCAAGTCTAACTTTTGTTCCGGATTCAAGTCTGAATCACACCCGGGGCCTCCAGGACCCCGTCCGAGTATACCAACTAGTCCTAAAATATTATACTGACTTAGTCGAGCCTTTAAATCACATCAAACAATGCTAAAACCATGAATCGCGCATTGATTCAAGCCTAATGAACTTTAAAACTTCAAACTTCTACATCCGACGCCGAAACCTATCAAATCAAGTTCGATTGACCTCAAATTTTGCACACAAGTCATAATTAATATTATAGACCTACTCCAACTTCCAGAATCAGAATCCGACTCCGATATCAAAAAGTCCACTCTCAGTCAAACTTTCCAAATATCATCCAATTTTCAACTTTCGCCAATTAACGCTGAAATGACCTACGGACCTCTAAATCAACATGCGGACACGCTCCTAAGACTAAAATCAGCCTATGGAGATATTGGAACTATCGACACTCGATTCCAAAATCATATTCATATAATTCAAACTACGGTAAATTCCTAGAACTTAAACTACCAATTTAGGGACTATGTGTCCCGTTCTACTCCGAAACTCTCCCGAATACGACATCAAGCACCCCTACTAGTTACGTAACCATAAAATTAAATAGAGGGTGCAATAATTAGGGATTCGGGGCTAATATTCTTAAAACGGCCGGTCGGATCGTTACAGGATCAATATTTTGGTTGAAGCTTATGAATCTGACATTTTACCGGTGTACAGTGATATAAACTCAACTTCACATTTATCATTTTATTTTGGTATTGCTGCTTGGATACAACTTTGAATATATTTAGGTTTGAAGACCTTTTATTTTGTGATGATAGGGTATTGTAGGTTTGAATTTTTATGTGTACTTTATTTTTTGCAATAATTGAACATTGTGGAGTGTACTGTTTTCTTAGTGACACATGCTAAGTTTGAATCATTGTTTGAGTTGAAAGTGTTAATATTAAAGTATTTGATGGTTGGATTCTATGAGACTGCAATGGAGAAGAAGGAGAGAAACGAAATGCATTTGACTCAAAATTAAAGAGATGATACATTTTAGTAAAAGGAGGAGGACTGAATACCATTGCTGAGAGAAACATGAGCATGAGTAGGTAATCTAGGACCCACTCTTGAGTAAACTTGGGTACAAGATGAGAAATGGGATGGTAAAATGGGAAACACGTCGTGCCAGAGAGATAAAAGGAGGGAGCCTACCATGTGGGACCTAACTTTACACTTGTCTAATAGGTAGAGATGCCTCATACAAGTTTTGTTGGTTGAGTTTCACTCAAAAAAAAATTTCTCCTTCATTAGCAAGAGACACTTAGGATTAGAAATAATTGTGATTTTAATTTGCAATAGGTGAACATGAGTGTGGTTAAATATTGTTTAAATTTGTGGATTGGTCTTAATTGAATTTTGTCTACCCAAAGTTTTTATTATCTTCCTTGCAAGTGTTTTAACTATGTTATTTGTCTTTGTATATTCGAGGACGAACAAATATTTAAGTATGGGGGAATTTGATGTACAAAAATTATTCATATATTTTTCATAGCTAATAATATTTTTATTTCATAAAATAAATAAATATTATGCTCAAAACTCATATTTTCTAACAAGTATTGCAGGAAGAAGAATTACCATAGATCGAGACAAAATATGAAACTCTAGAGAAAAGAATAATGGAATGAAGGAAAGGCCAGATGCATCTGTGGGACACGACAAAGAATCAAAAAAGAGAAGAAATGAAGCCATGGATTCAAGATCAATCTAGACTTACAATCCTATAAATACGCTAGCGTGGCTTAAGAGAAAACATCAAGTATTAAGGAGTAGACATTATTATCTTGGTCTCTCACTCTCTTTCACTTTAATTTTTTTCTAGTCTTTTATTTTGCAAGTAAAAATAATACTCTTTCAAGAGTTCTTCTTCCTCGTCTTTGTAAAAATTAAATACTTCTTTATGGAATAATTTTTTGTTGTTGGGATAGTTGATGAATCTTGATATATTATTGGTGGCTCTGGTGCATGTCCCCGAATCAGAGCTATTGGTGGCTCTACAGTTACTGCTCTGGCAGGTGCTCTATCTATAGCACGTGCTCCTTCTCTGCCTCTGCCCCGGCCCTTGGCAATACCGGCTCTGGGGGTAGCATCATCAGTAACTGCAGCTCGTGTTCTCACTATCTATGAGAGAATAGAATGAAAAAGGCTCAAACTCTCAAATCAATAAACTCGCACGATAGGATTAAAAGAAGTTAAGTTTTCTAATAGTTTTGTAGCCTCTCGGAGTAAGTACAGTCTTCTCCGTACTGATCCGCAAGCCTCTACTAAATTTACTTATGACTCGTAATACCTATGAACCTAGAGCTCTGATACCAACTTGTCACGACCCAAAATCTGTAACGATCCGGCCGATCGTTTTGAGTATTATAACCCCATTCCCTCATTTACTGCTCAAATTGTACTTCACAGTTGTTGTGTGAATTGCCTGGGTAATTGGTTCTGGTTCGGTGAGGTTTTGGAATGAATTGGAATACTTAGTTTCAAGGTTTAAAGTTTAAGTTAAAATAATGACTGGATGTGGACTTATATGTAAACGACCTCGGATTCAAATTTTGGTAATTCCATTAGCTTAGTTAGGTGATTTTGGACTTAGGAGCGTGTCCGAAATGTGATTTGGAGGTCTGTAGTGGAATTAGGTTTGAATTGACGAAAGTTAGAATTTTGGCGATTTTGGTCGGCAGTGGAAAATCTGATATTGAGGTCGAAATAGAATTTCGGAAGTTGTAGTATGTTCGTAGTGTCATTTGTGATGTGTGTGCAAAATTTGAGGTCATTCGGGCGTGGTTTGGTTGGTTTCAGCATCGGTTATCGAATTTGGAAGTTTAGAAGTTCTTAGGCTTGAATCTGAGGGTGATTTGGTATTTTGATATTGTTTTGAGTGATCCGAAGGTTCGACTAAGTTCGTATGGTGTTTTAGTATTGGTTTGTATGTTTGGTTGAGGTCCTGGGGCCTCGGGTGAGTTTCGGGTGTGTTTCGGGTGAGTTTTGAGCGAGTCCGGGCATTTCTGGAACTCAGGTATGGTTCTGGTGGTTTAAATTTCGCGGACCGCAGCAGAATTTTGCAGTCGTGCTTGGAATTTCGCGGACCGCGGCAGAATTTCACGGCCGTGCTTGGAAGTTCTGCAGATCCGCTTATACAACTTCGGAAGCCTATATATTTTGATCTACAAGGAATTTTGATATGATTCAAAACGAAAGTTGTAGCCCTTCGTATCTAGTTTCCAGAAAGGTAAAGATGTCATCATTTGGACATCTGTAGAGAAAGTGATGGCCAAAATACTAAAGCCTGACAGTGCAATCCCAAGAATTTCGCAGACCGCACCATTGTTTCGCGACCGCGGGACCCGGGGCGCGGCCGCACTCAAAATTTTGCGGACCGCGAAGTGGGAGGCCAGAGGTGCACTTTATAATTGGGGTTTAGGGCATTATTTCACATTTTGGACCTAGGGAGCTCAGTTTGTGGCGATTTTTCATGGGTTTTTCAAGAAATTCATCGGGGTAAGTGATTCTAACTCGAATTTGGTTAATATACATGAATATATCAATGATTTCATCATCTGATTAGTATTTTGAGGTGGAAATTTGGGAAAAATTGTAGAAACTTCATAAAATAAATTTTTTGGATTTGAATGTCGATTCGAAGTCGGATTTGAGTGAAATTAGTATGGTTGAACTCGTAATCGAATGGGTTGTTGGATTTTATAACTTTTGTCGGGTTCCGAGACGTAGGCCCCATGGGCGATGTTTTAGCTAAATTTCGGATTTTTATGGAAAATTAGCATTTTCTTATGGAATTAATTTCAATAAATATTATTGACCGAAATAAATTAATTGTGACTAGATTCGAGGCATTCGGAGGCTGATTTGCGAGGCAAGGGCATAGCAGAGTAAAGAATTTCACACTCTGAGCCTGAGGTAAGTAACACTTCTAAACTTGGATGTGAGGGTATGAATCCCTGAATTTGGTATGATATGAATTGTTGAAGGTGACACACATGATAGGTGACGAACATGTAGACGTGCACCACAGAAAGTGTGTCTTGAATAAATCCTGTGAAGTAGTAAAATTAAAGAATCATTTTATTATCCGAACATGTGGCACGTGTTAGAGTAATTGAGCTTAAGCTTGTAATAAAAATCGTGCTTAGGCTACGTGCCGATATTTTAGGACCCGTGGGTTCGTGATGCTGTTGAATTAATTATTCTAAAATATACATTTCACTCTTAGTAATAATTGTCCATTGTGAGGATATTTATGGGATTGAGCTGCACAATGCAGCAGGCCATTTGGCTTTATATATGTTATTATTAAATAGATCGGGGTTGCCCGCCTGCAGCAGGCCAGAATGGATTTATACATTATTATTGTTCTGGATCGGGGTTGCCCCCCTTCAGCATGCCTTATTGGCTTCACTATTTTATGGATTGAGGGTGCCCGCCTGCAGCATGCCTTATAGGCTTGTTATTATACGGATCGAGACTGCCCGCCTGCAGTAGGCCATATTGGCTTTGTATTACGCTTGGGCTGAAGGAGCATCTTTGGAGTCTGTACACACTCACAGTGAGCGTAGATGATCATCGATATTCGGGATGGACTTCCCACGGTATGGACTTGCCTTACTTACTGCTTATATATACATTTGGGATGGATTTTCCCAGGGCATGTACTTGCCTTACTTATTTGTATTGTAATGAGTTATCTGGACATGGATTTTGTCAGTATCATTTATATTTAGGGATAAATTATCCCAGGTCTAGATTGGCCTTATACGGTACTGGGTGACTGACTGCCAGTCGATGTGCATATATATACGGGTTGGAATACCCCTGGGCTGGATTGGCCATAAACAGTACCGAGTGATCGAATAATTTATGACCAGTATTTACATGAGGTCTTTCTACTGAGATGTCATATGCCTCATATCATGCAGTACTCATCTATTTTACTTGTACTGAGTTTAACTGTTGAACTTGAAAGCATGCCTACATTTCTGTACCATTATTTTTATTGGACTGTACCTGCGGAGCTTATCATTTCTTTCAGCCTAGAGGTTAGTTTTGTTACTTATTGAGTTAGTTGTACTCATACTACGCTCTACACCTCGTGTGCAGATCCAGGTGCTCCCGAATACGACGACTGCTAGAATTCAGAGTTATATCTGTTGGAAAGTATCAAGGTAGTTGCTTGACAACCGCAGACTTGATTCCCTTCCTGTTTAGTTATTGTACTGTTCTATACTTTAGACAGTGATGTTTATCAGTCAGACTTTGTATTCATTTAGATGCTCATATACTCAGCGACACCGGATTTGGGAGTGTTATATTTGAAATTGTGAGATTTCTTCCACTGAATTTAATTATTTTATGGTGGATTATTGAGATTTTTGGCTTGCCTAGTATTGAGATAGGCGCCATCATGACAGGTGAGATTTTGGGTCGTGAAAACATCCCTCTTTAGGAGTCGTGATGGCACCTAGTCTCTAAAACTAGGTAAGCCTACCAGATACTAATTTAACAACAGATTTAAACCAATTGACTGTTAAACATGAACCAGAAGTTTCTATATAAAGCCAACAATCCCAAGTAGATATACAATATCCCAAAACTGGTAGTACAAGTCATAATCTCTTCTGAGTTCACTAGAAAATCTCTCTAAGTACAACTATTCCGGAATAGAAATAAACAGTACAAGGTAAACTTCAGAAGATGACTCTGAGGCCTGCAAAAGCGACGACAGGTATGCCTTGAAGTCTCCACGACAATACTCGATCAGCTATCTAATGACCAACACGCTTCGAGGTACCTGGATTTGCACAAAAATATGTAGCAAGTATAGCATGAGTACACCATGGCGGTACCTAGTAAGTATCAAGACTAACCTTGATGAAGTAGTGACGAGGAACAATCAAGACACTTACTAGACATAATAACCTGTACAAGTATGAATATAAAACTGACATAAAATAATATAAATCCAAACATGATAAAAATAATGTTACAATACTTGCAATAAGAACTAGAAACAACAATTAACAACAAGGAGCAAACAGGTAAATACGCCGTAAAGTAAGCAGAATATAGTTAAAGTCTGGTGAAACCAAGTAAGGGAAAACAAGTAACAGTCCAATAAAACAACCGCTTTCACACAAGGTTTATACAAGAATTTTCCCGAGGTACCACATCTCATAATCACAAATCACGGGTCTCAAATCACGAACCCTAATCACTTGGCATCTTGTGCCCACATTACAAATCATAACCGCACGAACAACTCACGTGTCAATACCATTAATCCCTCATATCTGCATGGACAACTCACGTGCTAAGAGAGTAACAATATCCCATATCCGCAAGGACAACTCACGTGCTAACAGTAACAATATCTCATATCCGTACGGACAACTCGCATGCTAACGGTGCAACTCACGCACAGAAGGCAGGTATACGAGAATACATATAAATGATCAATAAACATCAATATTCATCATCTTGGACTGATATGAGTGACTAATTACGGTGTATGCTTGTGCAAGTGTTCTATCACAGCTAGAGTCAATAAGTAAGATCAGATACAACGAATGGCATATAGGAAACAACACAACAAAACCATAATATGCATGACTCACACAAGGTAGGCATACCACTATACAAATACCATCAATAACAATGCCCCAGACCATCACAATTCATCAAAAATCATCCCCGATATAGCCCGCCTTGTCTCGCCGCGTGCGCAACAATAAAGTTAATGCCCGTTTTATCTCGCCACACACGCATAATAATATTCTATCACCTTGTCTCGTCACATGTGTAAACCCACATATATAACCCACATTTGTCACACCGCATGTACAAATATGAATAATAACAATATCACAGACAACTCACGTGCAAACACCTCGATAATCTTCTCAACAATACCACATGTGATAAAAACATAACATAACATAACAACCCGCACCACATGTGACCATACACCATAATATTTCCACAACAACAATTCTAATACCACAACCACATATAGCCCATGGCTCAACAACACTAGTACAACAAACAACAATAACACGAGGTACAATAAGTAAATCAACCCAAGAATGACAACAATGCAATGAAATGAAAGAATAAGTTCAATGATGAAAGACATTCAAGTAATACCGACTTCAAGTAAGAGTAGTTCAACAATAAGAGAAATAACATGTAACATCGACTTTAAATAAGGATAATCAATTGCGGAAGAGATAACATGTGACAATAACTTCAATTAAGGATAATCAACCACGAAAGAGATAATATATAACAATAACTTCAATTAAGGATAATCAACTGTGGAAGAGATAACATGTAACAATAACTTCAGTTAAGGATAATCAACTTCGGAAGAGATAACCAAAATTAAACATAAGAGAATACTCGACATAGGACGACCCAACATGGAATACAAACTTATACATGTGACATATGGGCCTATAAGACCAACATGATCATTTGTATACTCAAAACATAGGCCGACAAGGCCATACAATCATCCATATACATGACATATGTCTACAAGCCTATAAGAGTACATAAACATCATAAAGGCTGGGATAAGGTCCCGCCTTACCAATCTATACATGTCCAAAGCATACTGACCAAATAGGCAATTTCGGCGCAAGTGTAGTGCACCAACACCTTCCGCTGAGATGATAGCCTACTAAGAGGACTGTTAACCTGTCTATCAGGATCTGCGGGCATGAAACGCAACATCCCCAGGCAAAAGGAACGTCAATACAAATAAAGTACCAAGCATGTTAGGCATGAAAAGCAGTATATAAAAGACATGAAAGAAACATGGAGTAAAGGACTCAACTTGTATGTCTGAATAACTTTGTGAATCATGAAACATTTATAATGTCATGCATGTGCGTATAAATGTCATGTCATGAATAGGTATATGCGTACATAACATCATCAAGCCTCTGATGGCATCCCATTGTATCATCTCGGCCTTTGTGGGTAAAATCATTAACGTATACTAACTGATCAGGTGGTGGTGTGTATATAACGCCGTAACCTTTCCCCATACCCCATATATATATAATATACGTATATATACTGTCATCTAGTCATGGGTGAATATACATGTATAAATGAATGCAATGCATAAGAAGCAAGTCAATAAGATCTCTCGGGATGTCATAAGATCAATATGACTTCGGTTAATATCACGAAATAAACTTTATCAACTTACGTATTTTCTGAGACCCATGAACAGATGATATAATAATAGGATACATGGGTAATCAAGAACATAGACACCCCTAGTACTTCTAAAAATAGAGTCATTTGTGAAAGTTCCGCGTTTGCTCGTTTCGTTTGTATCATATGGATCATGTCAAAAGGAAAGAAGGGATAACCTTAACATACCTTATCATAGTTTGTCCAATGACCATGTTGAACTCATCTCGTCGCACTTCAATTTAAAACAACGATAATAATACTATCGTTAAGCTATGAATGGTGCAATTGTCATACAACGAACGACGAGCTTATTTTATATTAAAACGGACAACATCTCCATTGTTTTCCTTGATTTTCCCAAGCCCATAAAAATAACAAGAACACATACAACCTTTAACTATATACCTTCAGCACCACAAAACACCCAACAGCCCAACAACACCAATCAATCTACACAACAACAAGTGCACAAATATCACCAACGAAACTACTATTTGACACGACGAGCGGCAAGCTTGGATTGGAACCAAACCTTAACTTTTTTTTCCATATACCCTATACTTACAACACCATAAACAGGTCTAGAATATAAACATATATATTGACATGACATTCCAACCTTATATCCATCATAAAAGTAACATCAAACAACCCAACAAGATATAACAACAACATGGATAACTTCTAGGTATTGTGTGGTTGTTTCTTCTCCTATTTACAACATCATCAACATATTAACAAGCATAACAAAAATAAAAAAAATATAACCAAGCTATTTCCCATGATTTCTATCCATATAAAGTCATATACACAACTCCAAAATAGTCCAATAAGAGACAACAACTTCTTATACAACTTCAAGTTCTATCTTGTAATTCTTCATCCAAATAACTTAACCAACACATAGATAAGCTTAATCCCAAGAAATAGGGTATTATAAATACCTTAAATAATATGAAAAAACTCGAACCAAAGCTTCCCTTAGCTTACAAGCACCCTTAAATACATCATAATACCATAGAGACTCTCTTCTTCACTTAGGCTAACTTTTGAGGCTAGGTTTAGGTAAAACTACCTTGTTTCGACTTGGAACCTTGGAGAACTATTAGGAAAGTGTTGAGAGAGTTTAGGAACTGTCCTTGATCAAAAATTACCAAAAATGAGCCGTCCAACCCCTTTAAAATGTTCAAGGGTCGTCCACCGCCCAAGTGGATCCCATTGGGAGCTGCTTGTGCGGTCTCACAAAAACGTGAATATCTCTCTACTCGGATGTCATATCGACAAACAGTTTCATGAGCTATAAACTAGAATCATATATATTCAATTTGGTAGGTGGATA
Source organism: Nicotiana otophora (assembly GCA_000715115.1). NCBI lineage: Eukaryota > Viridiplantae > Streptophyta > Magnoliopsida > Solanales > Solanaceae > Nicotiana > Nicotiana otophora. The sequence goes on along the minus strand of AWOL01S0072404.1, from coordinate 45,419 downwards.
ATTCCGTAAATTCAAGTATAATAGGAGAAAATCTCAACTACATTTGACCTAATTTTCAGCATATTTATGAATGTAACTTGTGATGACATTTGCCAACTTTTGTTCCACAACTCGCTTGACTTCAAAACGTAATATACAACTATCATAAGACTAAAATAACTCATAAAATAACCTCCTTATCATGTTAAGCACCCTAGTCTCCCCCCAAAAGTACATGTTATAATATTCCCAACTTGTCGACATTCGACGAAACTTATTTTCTTCAATTGTTTTAGCTTCTAAGCCTTTCAACTCTCTTGGTACTTGTTATCCATGATCTTAAAGATTTTTAACCTCCAAGGTAACATAATTAACTTAATTTATGTACTTTAAAAAACGGTCTCATTCATGAGCTTATATCAATTGACTTACGATATATTTTCACGTATGAAAACATGGGGTGTAACATTATTCCCTCCCTTTGGAACATGCGTCCTCGAATGTTGACTGATGCGCTTATCAGTCTCGTAACCTATAGATATTATGAATACTTTAATACTGTCCTTTCCATCTAGGCAACTGTTCTGTGAATAAATCAAAAGGCCGAGGCATTCCCCCCTTTTGGCCTCTTTCTCATATCACGACTTGGGTTTAGAAATCATCGACTAGGTTAGAGAGTTCAATGGGTAAGGTCTGATGGGTCGGGTAGAATGGGTGGGTTGGACATATTCGTCATTAAAAATAATATTACTAATTTTTAAGCAGATTTGAGTTGTTAACTATAAGGGCAGTTGTGAACCAGAACATTAACGGGAAGGTTATATTTAGATCAATAGGTGGATGGGGAGCAATTTTAGACCAAATCTGATAGTTCAGGGGCAATTCAGACCAAAATATTATTTAAATTTTATTTAATTTTGGCATAGTTTACTCTAAACCTCCTTTTGTTGCTACTTCATCTTCATCTTCATCTTCATCTTCTTCTTCTTCAGATCTTAGGGTCTTAAATTGGGCTATGTCAAAACTTAACTTCATATCTGAAGGTATAAAGTTGTAAAAGCCACAATTCAAATTTAGATTTGTATGTCTGAAATTGATTTTGAGACGGTTAAACTTTAAAAACCCTGTAAAATTCGTAAGGAACCACTTCGAAAATAATTATCGACGTGCATTTGCATCCGAAGTTTTGCTCAATGCATATTACTTGTGCAAGAGAACTTCCAACCTATGCGACTGTAGTTGGGCTTGACGCAACCAAACTTCTAATATATGCTTCTCAAGATTTGCTTGCCAAGGCCAAATTTTAAATATGTATATCTGAAGTTTGAACTACCAATTATCTAAAACTGAGAAGCTTTGCTGAAGTTTGAACTACCAATCTTTATTCCTGCCAATATTTTTAAGCTTTTTCAATAATACCCATTTAACTTAAACTCATTTTTTATATTAGAAATACAAGATCTCTTTATTCAAGCTTGCAACAATGCTAATTTGCGTGTATCTGAAGTGCAATTTTTCACTTCAGACTTATTGGCCTTAAGTGCATGAAACCATTGGTTGCACTTCAGACCTATTTGGTCTTAAGTGCATATGAAGTGCAAATTTTCACTTCAAACTTATTAACCTTAAGTGTAGGAAAATATTTGTTGCACTTCAAACCTTTTGGCCTTAAGTGCATGAAACCATTGGTTGCACTTCAGACCTATTTGGTCTTAAGTGCATATGAAGTGCAAATTTTCACTTCAAACTTATTAACCTTAAGTGTAGGAAAATATTTGTTGCACTTCAAACCTTTTGGCCTTAAGTGCATGAAACCATTGGTTGCACTTCAGACCTATTTGGTCTTAAGTGCATATGAAGTGCAAATTTTCACTTCAAACTTATTAACCTTAAGTGTAGGAAAATATTTGTTGCACTTCAAACCTTTTGGCCTTAAGTGCATGAAACCATTGGTTGCACTTCAGACCTATTTGGTCTTAAGTGCATATGAAGTGCAAATTTTCACTTCAAACTTATTAACCTTAAGTGTAGGAAAATATTTGTTGCACTTCAAACCTTTTGGCCTTAAGTGCATGAAACCATTGGTTGCACTTCAGACCTATTTGGTCTTAAGTGCATATGAAGTGCAAATTTTCACTTCAAACTTATTAACCTTAAGTGTAGGAAAATATTTGTTGCACTTCAAACCTTTTGGCCTTAAGTGCATGAAACCATTGGTTGCACTTCAGACCTATTTGGTCTTAAGTGCATATGAAGTGCAAATTTTCACTTCAAACTTATTAACCTTAAGTGTAGGAAAATATTTGTTGCACTTCAAACCTTTTGGCCTTAAGTGCATGAAACCATTGGTTGCACTTCAGACCTATTTGGTCTTAAGTGCATATGAAGTGCAAATTTTCACTTCAAACTTATTAACCTTAAGTGTAGGAAAATATTTGTTGCACTTCAAACCTTTTGGCCTTAAGTGCATCTGAAGTGTAATTTGCATATGAAGTACAAATTTTCACTTCAGACTTATCAATTGGAGGCCCAGCTTATATGGGCCAATGAGAAGGGACCAAGCCCAAAAGATGAAGTAGAGAAGCACGTGCAGGCGTGAAGCACGTGCTCCAAAATCCGCGTAATTAGTCTCCTGGGATGAAATTCATCGCTGGGACCTTTCTCTCAATAATCTGCAGATTCCACGCCCTTTGCAAATACACTATTAGATCGCATTCTCATTTTGTCTTTTCAAAATCTCTTTACATTAGTTTCCTGCGATTTTCTTTGAATTGAAGAAATTATCAGCAATATCTATTGGATGTGACACCCAAAATATTGGAGCATAGAATTTTTTATCGATGAACATCTAGGGGGTGCATTAATTCCCAGTTAAAACTCGTCTCTGGGGCTGAAATTTCGGTTTAAAAAGGAATGAAAAATCAAACTTGGAGATGGGTTTTAGGTTTGGTGTATATATTAACTGTTGCCTCTATTTGGATTGCTGCTAGTTTTGTGGTTCAGTCCGTTGTGGATGCCGGTGTTTCTCCTTTTCTTGTCACATACATCTGCAATTCTTTGTTCGTTATATATATTCCCCTTATTGAAATCGTACGCTTTCTGGAAGATAAATATGGGACTTTGTTGTTTTGGCGAAAGAAGAAAGATACCAGCACCTTGCAGGATTCTGGTGAATCAGAGGAGGCTATTCTTCTTGATGATAAAGCTGATGATGGTTTGAGTCCAAGTGGGGTTACAGAAGAGAGCAAATTGGTTGTTGCTGATAAGGGTTTAGATCAAGTGATAGATCAAAGTGTTGATACGGGGTTGGACGCAAAAGGGCGTTGGACGCGTTCTAGAGTAGCTAAAGTTAGCTTGTTAATATGCCCTTTTTGGTTTCTAGCACAGCTTACGTTTAATCTATCACTCAAATATACAACTGTTACGGTAAGCATACTATCTTTTACTCCCTCCTTTCTCAATTTATGTGTCTTGCTTTCCCTTTTAGACTGTTTAAAAAAAATGTCACTTTGTATATTTAGTAAGTTCTTAATTCTAATACTTCTGTAATATCCTTAACGGCGCTCCCTTCTAGAAATGTAATGACATGTTTAAGACTGAGATTCAAAGCGTATTTTTGGTATGTTATACACACCTTCGGTTTAAGACCAGAAGATTCAAAGTCTTCTTTCCATTACTATATCTTGTGCACATTACATAAAATGAAACGGAGGGAGTAGCTTTTATCCATTTCATCGACAAACATTGATGGATGTAACGGACACACCCACTAACTTCAACTCGAGTTATGTAGTTGAGGATTTTTTTAGAAGTGTATATACTTATATTTTGTTCAAACCAGTTATCGCATTAATAGTGGGTGCAATATTATATCCGCCTGTGTAATGTGGTTGTGATTTTGGTTTTCCTTGCAGTCAAACACCATCTTAAGCAGTTCATCCAGCTTGTTTACTTTTCTGGTCTCTCTTGTATTCTTGGGAGAGATTTTCAGTTGGGTGAAGCTGATCAGTGTGCTTCTTTGCATGGGAGGAACGATCATTGTCAGCTTGGGTGACTCAAAATCAGGATCCAGTAAAGTTGCTTCAAACCCTGTTCTTGGAGACATTCTTGCTCTCCTGTCATCCGCTTTTTATGCTGTGTACATAACCCTCATTCGTAAAAAGTTACCTGATGATGATGGAAAAAGTGGTCATGCCAGTATGGCACAGTTTCTTGGATTTTTGGGTTTATTCAACCTGCTGATATTCTTACCCATCCCTCTTGTACTCAACTTTGCTAACCTCGAGCCATTTAATACGCTCACCTGGAAGCAACTTGGCCTAATTGTTGGTAAAGGTATGAGTCTGCCTACCCTTGCATATTTAAGTATTTATTGATTTGTTGTGTCTTTGTGTGCGTAATGAGTGAAAATGGGGACCATGAAATATGATAGTCCATTCTTTTTTTCTTCTACATGATCTTCTAATTGTTGTTTCTTCAGTGCTTTCTTGAACAGAATTGCTTACTATGTGACCCTTTGAAGTAAGTGTTTGCATTTGGTTCCTGTCCTGTGAAAAACAGTATGATTTCTAGCTCTTGGCATTTGATTGTGTCTGCAACATATAATTTCGAGGAAACAATTAGAGAATGGTGGGAGAACTACACGGTCATAGGATAACTTTGTTTCAACCTATCTAATATTTCTAAAAATATTGAAGAGCAACTTGAATAAATGGAACAAGGAGGTGCTTGGGTGCACAGAAACAAATTATGGATACCTATTTAATGAACTTAAAAGTACTAGAAGAGGAGGAGGAAAAAGAAGGCGTAAGTGATGATGAGGAAATCCAGAAGGAAACAATCAAAGACGGTATGGGGCAAACAACTAGTGGCCCCAGAAATTATTTGGAGATAAAAGTCACACTTAAATTGGTCTGAAGAATAATTCTAAACTCTTCTGTTGTGTCATTAGTCCATGCAAATGAAATAATTTCATTGAGCGCTCTAATCAAATATTGTACAAGAAAAGTGGGGATGGAGGCTAAGTTTGGACTGAATCACAGTCTAGACAATTATTGAGGAGGAGAAAGAGGAATGGAGCAACCATTCAGAAGAAAAGATCCTTTAGGCTCTATGAAATTGTTCGGGAGACAAATCGTTACGGCGCGTAACTTACGCTTGCATGAGTTTCCTTTTGCATTCTTTCACCATTGGGAGCTGCTACAGAAAGAGGTTTTGGAACATATGAATCACTTACAGAAGTGTTTGTTTAAGATGACTGTTAATTTTCTTTTATAATTTTTATTCCTAAGAAAAATGGTGGTTTGGGCCTCCAGAGCTTTGGTCTAGTGTTAAGAGTGCAACATGTTACGTGTGAGTTAAGCGCACGTCGCTACCTCGAACGAAAGCCTAGTATTTAAATGGAGAAGGGTAGAGGGGCGAGCCCATTATCCACTGAGCTTCAAACCATGCGCCATTGGTCCTGGAGATTTCTCGGTCATTAAAAAAAATGGTGCTTTGGACGTTTAGGATTTTTGGCCGATCAGTTTGGTGGCAGTGTATAAGATCATCGCGAACACTTTATCCTTGAGATTGAAACGCGTCTTAGACAAGCTCATTTTTACCTCATGGAATGCTTTTGAGAGGAGTAGACAAATCCTAGGTGCAACTCTTTTTGCTAATGAGATAGTAGATTGGAGATTGAGGAGTGGAGAATAGAGAATGTTGTTTACGTTGGACACACAACAAATGGATAATTATGTCAATTGGAGCTTCTTGCTATATTTTGATATAAATGGAGGCAATGGATCTAACATGCTTATTAATGGTTAAATTCTCTTTCATGATTAGCAGATTTTCCTTTGGTTTCTTTGGTATTAGTAGGGACTAACACAGGAGACCCCCTCTCACCCTTGCTATTTTTTATTGTTATGGTAGCATTTCGTAAACTTCTTAGTGCTTGGCATTTATATTAATGAAACATTTTGCTTACTGGTCAAAAAGTATTAAGTAAACTTCTAGAAAGATTGGAGGTCTTGTTAATGGCTTTAAGGTTAATGGCTACAGGCCTACAGGGTAGATTGTCTATCTGTCTCAGTTTTCTTCTTTGCGAATGAAACTCTTTCTTTTTTCCTGATCCACAAAATAGAAAGGTTTGGTAGCTTTAGAACTTTAATGTGGTTTGAAGTAGCATCGGAAATCTAAGTTGATTCCTCTAGGTATGGCTCGAAATGTGTAAGACTTGGGCAAGGATACGTGGATGCAAGGGCTTCATTACCTATCAAATATCCGATGACCGATGCGTTCTTTTGGAGACAAGTTGAAGAAACCTCTTTACAATGACTGGCAATGTTGTATTATCTCGGGTGCGGATGCACGGTACGGTTCTAGAGGTCAAATTCGCTAATCTCATAACCTTTAGGATTCAATGAACAGTGATACTATTAGAAGTACCGGGTATTGGGATACAGATAATAAATGTGTAAATATAAAATATTTGATGGAGTAATTAGTTAGCTACTCAATTAGTAAAGTCAAAATTTTGCTAAAATCCAGTTTTACTTAATTTACTAAGTTATACTGAATAAACTTTATTTTTATGCTGTGTTAAATGGTCCAGAACTTGCCCAACCGTTTTTCTTCTTCTGGGTCTTGTTTATAAAAGTGAACTTTATTTGTCATCCAAACTTGTTTGTGGCCCAATCAAGATACAACACATTTCTCTTAAGAATTTTGTTGAACCACTTTTTAAAACCCCAGCATACGAGCAACTAGCGAAGGAACCTTAGCTTAGTTACTCCCACCCGCAACTAGCGAAGAAACCTGCTTAGATACCCCACTCTAAACTAGGAAACAAACCCTAGCACAGCTGCTCCTCTCTATTTATGGCGGCTTCTAACGTCTCTGTCAATCTCTAGACCTCTTTGTCTTAGTTTGAAAAGAATGGTTTCAGACGTCTATTTCTATTTGGCAAAAAAGTAGAAGGGAACGTTTAGACATCTATTTGTGAATGATATAAGAAGAAGTGCCCGTCTATGTGACACGCTTTCGTCTTAGTCTATTCCCAAAAGAATGATATCTTTCTATATTTTGAAACAATTTTACTTTAAACTTCCCATTTTACCTAAGTAACATGCTTTTGTAGCCACACAAATGTCATGGCGTGTTTAAGACCACAAGTTCCAAAGTTCTGTCTTTCTTTCTTAAACTTCGTGCCTAATCAAACAAGTTCATACAAAATGAGACGGAGGAAGTAATATGTTTTGTTCGTCGAACTATCAGAAAGTTTATAATACTTGGTTTTCTGTGAACAACAGATGAGACAGTTGTTTTTATTCAGGACACTGGTGGGACGTGAGGCGGTTCTGAGTTCAGGTCAGTATATGGTAGTTCAAGGTACTCGCAGTTGGAGAAGTACATAATACTCATGAGTTATCTATGATCTATGTTTGTAAAATGGAAACACTTCACCGAAGTACTTGGTCTGCCACTTGAGGGGAAGTTCTTGGGAAGTGCAAACATGGTTAACTCTGGCAAACGATAATATAGAGAAGTTTTCTGTAAGACAAAGCAGATTTGAATAGTTATTTTGAAGTGCTTGAGGTGTTTTTATAGTTTGAAGAACGTTTTTTAAAGAAATAGAACCAACAGACACATTGAACCAAATTTGCATGTCCAATCACCCCTGAAACTCCTAAGAAGGTGGCACTCTTACATTGTGTTATGTGAGATACTATTCTAAATGCGGATAATACGAGGAAAAGGAGATGCATCGTAGTATGCTGGGTTGGCGAAAGGCATGAGAAAGATATGGACCATCTGTTGCAAGATTGCATCTTTACCCCTTTTTTTATAAGGATCAGCTTTGAATCTTTACTTTAGCTATAAAGGTCTAAGTTTACTCCCTATACAACATAGCTTAGACATTACCTAGTACAGTGATGGATGCTGTGGCAAGCCAGGAGGTGGAAAGTGTAAAGAAAGTAGAAAAGACAGCTTTAGATATAAGGATTGTTCAAGGCCATATGAAGAGACTTCACACATCCTCAACCAATGTGGGATTTAACACCCTATATATACCCAGATTTGGATATCTGGAGCACGGATAACATATAATAGGGGCTTAACATTGGGTAATAAAACACTAGGAATGTCTGGTTTTGATACGATGTCAAGTGAAACAGACCCTGGACCTAACTTAAGCCCAAAAACTAACTTATGAGGTAAAGATTGTTCAAGACAGTATAAAGAGACTACATTCCATACCATCAACCAATGAGACTTGGACAGAAAGCGTGAAAGCAAGGAAGATGTTTTATTGAAGATAGCCACTGATGTGCCTGTTTTGGACGATTTGATGAGAGAATTATACTATTAGATGTAAAATCTACATGTATAGATAATACTATCTTGGTATGAGATTGAATGGAAGTGATATCAACTTATAGAAGAAGATTTAGTTTCTATTCAATAAAAAGGAGAAAACATAGGCCAGATACACATTAACAACCCCTTAAAACTTTGCTCTATTTTTCATTTAGACAGCTTTTTTTCATCGATGGCTTAAACTTGGCCATTCCAGGGAGTTCTTCTTTCCTTCAAACCATACAAATTTGAACCCCATAATCCTGTTTCTTCTTCTTCTTACGTATTCAAACACCATAAATGGTCCTTTTTTTTATCAAGTAATTAAGAAGAAATGGCCATTTTTTCAAAGCTATACCAGATTCAAACGCCATTTTTTCAAAGCTATACCAGATTCAAACGCCATTTTTTTAAAACTCATACCGGATTTTTCTTCGTCTTCTTCTTTCTTATTTATTCAAACTCAAACCCACACCAGATTTGTCTTCTTCTTTCTTATTTATTCAAAAGCCATTTTTTTAAAGCTTATACCAATTCAAATGCCATAATAGCCTTTTTTTAATAAAGAAAAAGAGCGTCTTTTGCTGTTAGCAAGAATCTTTGATGGAATATGTCCCTAACTAAGCTGCTGGCAGGAAAAACAGAAACAAAAACAAAAGTGAAGTCCTCTTTTTTACTTTAAATTGCCGAGTAGAGGAAATGTTCTAGGTTCTACATTTTTTCATATAAGGTTTAGTCTTTTTTCCGTTAGAAAGAGTCTGGCGCTGTACAACCCTGGCTAAGCTGCTGGAAGGAAAATCAGAAACAAAAACAAAAATGGATGTCTCTTTTTTATTGTACACAACAACTTTTAATCACACTCTAATTCATGATTTATCGTGATTTTTCTATTTTATATTTTGTATTTTGTCTGCATCTGATAATTGAGATTAGGAGAAGCACAACTAGGAAGCATAGATTATAAGCTTCAGTCATATGATGATGAGTCCTTCCTGCAGAAGCAAATTTAGAGACTTGACCTCAAATCACTCACGTCAACTGTAAAAGAGTTCTCTAATCAGCTAGTATCATGAAATTTGATTTTTTAGCTGTTCATCAATCATCAAGTGCGCAGGCATCCTGTACCTTAAATTCTTTAGTTGTGAAACGTAGAGTTAGACTAGCTAGGCATGTCGTCCACAGTCGCATATCGTTCTTGTTATATTTCATCTCATCCTCATGAATTTCTAATTTTTTTGAGGGAGTGGGGTTTGGCATTATCATTCTCTTTCTAATTCTTTTAATGTGGCTGAACTACATAGTACAGGCGCATCTAAACTTCTAATAACCATGTCAGATTTGCTGGGTCAAGGGAGCCTTGAATCATCTATTATTCTGAGCTTGATATTTAGCAGTAGCTTTTTTCTTTTTAATCGCTTTGATGTTTCATCAGGAATCCGTGCTTCTAAACTACTTGAAGTAGTGAAAGTTACCCTAGGGGAAATAGACATGTTATCCAACTGTGGTGACAATCTTTACGTTCTTCATTCATCTCATCTTTAAGAATTTCTCCTTTTCTTCGGATGGGATTTGTCATTGCCAACTTTTTGGTTTTTGTTTACTTGATCTTGTCGGAGGCCACATAACACATGGACTACTAACTTCAAAATAACCATATATAGGTATGTTTGATAATGTGCTGAGCGATTTACTGTGGGCCAAGGCTATTCTTTTAACCTCCACAACAGTAGCAACAGCAGGACTCACCATTCAGGTCCCGCTAGCTGCAATCGTGGATACACTGACAGGAAATGCACCCCCTATCTTGGATTACATTGGAGCTGCAGCTGTTATGGTTGGTTTTGCAGGCATTAACATCCCTTCAGACGCATGTTCAGTACCAGAAGAAGCAAGCATTGAACTTGAAAATGGGAAAATCCAGTCCACAGAACAAGATCACCTATCACCAAGGTAGACTAGCTCTTTTTGCTCAATGGTGACGGGTTTGTCTGGTGGCAGTAGTTTAGGTGTATCTTATGTTAATCTTACTCAATGTTACAGAAGGGAACTTAACGTATTCTTTGTTTTCTTTCCCGAGCATGTTCAAAGCTCAATGACACCCACAATGTTAGCAAAAGTATAGGTGTGTCCAGTCTTTTGCTGTCTTGTGCAGATATAACCCCAAAATTTTATACATCAAGTGAGAATTATCTCTTTCAATTTTCATTTTGCAGATGAAAGCTTCGAAATACACTTGTTTTTTCAAACTTGGATGCATGACTTCCCACGTGCAGGAAGGATCGATTATTTGAATCCTTTTTCTTTTTTTCCTGGAAAATCCAAACTTTTAAGTGACTGAGTTGACTGTAAAATTACCTTATCTGCCTCTCTCCACCTAATGTCACAAACTTAGGGGCGTTCAGAATTGGATAAAACCCGAATTATCGAAAACAAATTCAATAATTTAGTTAAATTTTCGGTTGTAATTTTGATAATTAGGTTTGGTTTTTGGTTTTGTACCAAAAAGTTACCGAACAAAAAGATCTTAACTGTTAAATTCATATATTATAGTATTATACTAATTATTTTTAAAAATCTTAATCCGGGAAATGTTATGTGCAAGTATTACTTCTTTTTATTTTTTAGTTCTTCGTTTTTCATCATAGTTTGTAAATGAGAGAACAGATCTATCAAGAAAATAGCAACTGCAAAGGACAACCTCCGAAATAAGTATTGCTTTGTAAAGATTTGAATGCAATGAAAACACAAGTAGCACTCACAATAATTATAGCACACAAGTATTTCTTTCGCGGACAAACTTCTTAACCTGTCTAGTGAGCAAGTATTAAGTTTTATGTGTGAGAAGTGAATTTCTCATTGAAAAACTACATACACTTCCAAATTTCTTTTCTCATTTCATATCCTTTAATGTATTATCTGGTTGACCAGCTTGTTTCCTTAAAATAGTCATGACCCATAAACTATTTAATCAATCCTTTTTGTTTTCGATCTTCTGTCATAATATACCATTGTATATTTTGGCAAACATTAAAGCTCATGTTCTAATAAATTCTCGCCAAACTTCACAACAATATCATTAGAAACTGAAAGGCAAAGTAGGATCTATTGAACACTCAAACAAAAGACAGAAAGGAAAATCGAACCAAGCCAAATCAAAGTAGACGCTAACAACGTGAACGAATATCTCACTCAACTTTTTATCTGTAGTGCTCACATTCTTAGTTCACAGTTCAAATTATCACAAATCTATTGTTCCCCTGTTTTTCAGGTTCTCCTCCACTTTCTGAATCTACGTGGGAGTCAACTATTTATGCACAATCAGAAGCGCATGGTCTTGCAAAAAGTTCTTATTCAATTAATAAAGTCCAAAAGGCGTACAAGATACGGATCTCTTTCAAGGAACAATTTTAGTTAGGAATCAATAATTCGAGATACCTCCTACTACTTAATAGCCTAAATGTCTAGGCTCACATCATTCAATTGGATATTACTTATCCAACAGATGTGAAAGAATTAAGAATTGACAAACATTTTTGTCATTAGTTCAAAGCAGCAGTTGTGTGTCCATATCTTTGCATAACTCTCTTAGTTGCTAAAGCAGCAGCCTCACTCGCACGCAATGTTCCAGTTGCCATGATTGCAGCAAATTCACGGGTGATTTCCTCTTGTACCTTGCTTCGTGAGTCCCCCAGAGGATCCCTCACAGCAGTATTAGCAGGTGTCTTCTCATGCTCTCCCACAGGTTTTTCTTCACGTTTGGCAGGCTTCACTACTGATCCAGATTTATCCTCTCCGACTTGGCTCTTTCCACCAGAAACCATCGGCTGGGAAGCAGAAGCAACAGTAGATGGTCTGAACTGGGGTGCTTGAGGAACTGCGTTAGCCCTCAATGTTGATTCCAGTTGTTGTATCATGGGCACTGCATCAAGATAATAATGCATGGAGTAAGCCTAAAAACTGAACATTTTAAACAAAAATTTTCCTCCAGAAATTACTTTCAATGAACAGAGCAGCAATGTATATAGTTTCTTTGATAAGTAATGAGTAACCTTTTGAATATAAACCAAGCAAAAAGTAATTGATGGGGAAAGTTACACCTGAAATGGTGAGGCTGAAATACTGTACATAGCTCAAATGTCATTTCAAGTATATCGCTATTACTACCAAAGAGGGAGATGGTTTGCGCTATTTTGAATATATAAGAACTCGTAAGTTATGGAGGCCGCCAAAACACATGAACTAAACTTTGTCCGATAAAGCATCACGTAACACGCACAACACTTCACAGAACTAATGACGAAAGTAAGGCGCATTTACACGCAAGAGACAAAAGGAAACAAACACAGAACAGCAAAATTTTACAATATCAAAAAGACAAAAAGGTAACCAACACAGAACTTCATGTTTCACTAAGATCAGGTATTTACGTCAATCAGAAATGTCGTACAGAGGTTCAATACAGAAAGTGCAAAGAACAACTTACTTATAAGGGCACCCATTGGGCTGTTCATAACCTCGTTAGGAAGATTCAAAATATCATCTGGAATGGTTGCACCGACCAAAAATTGAGTAACCTCATTGCTGAAATTGTTGCAGTTATGGGTTAGCAAACTATATGTCTCTGCAGTATACCGAGGGCTTATCTCTTGTAAATACATTTCAAAGACATCCTTGGGTACGTGTGTGACACCAAGGTCTACAACTCGAATAGGAGTCCCATATGGAGTCGTCCCAGCTGGAGCATGTTGTATACCACCTCCAAAATAATATTCATGACCATAAACCACCACTCCTGTGTGCCTACAGGATAGATACACAAGGATCTGAATTAAAGGAGATAGAAAGACAATTCACACTACTGCCATGACAGGCACGAACGACTCATTAGGTGAGAACTACAGGAGAGGTAAGACCTCCATGAAATTGGACAGAAAAACACAAGAAAGTTTATCATCCCTGCACCAATATGTTTAGACGCAACTTAATATAACATCAGGCTATGGAAGACAGTTCTGCTGGTTTTGATGCACCAAAGCAGGAAAGCTTTACCTCATACAGAAACGTTACTCTTAAAGACTAGTGGATTTAGAAAACTATAAGAAAACATGCAAATGCCACCTAGCTTACATGTTCTCAAGTTATGCTCTTAAAGAGTCGACAAGGCATAAGTTAAGTGGCAAGCGATGACCCAATTGACATAAGCGTCGGTTTCCTCTATGTAATAGGATTTTACTTAAATCTTATTAATCAGAGAGCAGAATTTGGTTTCAATATATCCCAATTACCCCCATCTCCTGCATCATCACTCAAAAGAAAATTTGGTTTCAATATATCCCAATTAACCCCATCCAATCATCACTCAAAAGAAAAGAATGCCCTTCAGATAGTATGCAACTTACCATATTCCTTCAATAGCTTTCCCCAAAAATGTAGTAGACAACTGGCGAGCTAAACCTTGGCTCAAGTCATAGACGTTCAAGGAAACCTTGTGACCCTCCTGCAACAATCAAAGTTATGTTTGTAAGTAAATGTCTCTATGCACAAAGTCTAATGAAGGAACTAATATTAGATTGATTATAACTGGCATATGAAATAAGGTTAATAATACCTCAGCCATCTCAAACAGTCCAATAAAAAGGCTTTCTTAGGTAGACTGCAACGTAAAACTCAGTGAGCTGAAAAGATGACTGAATATTCACAACCGAGGAGAACATTAGAGAAAACAAAGGTCTAAAAAGGGAAATAGTGATGAACCGGTTAAAGCAGATATTCAGAAGCGGCTTATCTTGGAAAACAAAAGCTTAGACGAATAAGAATACACGTGACAACAATCAGACGCATGACAACAATCAAAAGCACATATAATAGTCACATCTAACAATTCTACCATCCTCATCGATCAATAATAGAATACAGTAGTATGCAGCTTAACATCACCCCAAATAAATCATAGTGAAATGCAGGGTAATATTAACCAGTGAGATGCATATTCTTCCCCAATCATAATCATCAAACACCTTTGAAGCACAAAATTCAACCCTACAAAAGTTGCAACCTTGGAAACATCAAAAAGCAGAAAAGTGAAACTGATCCCTGATAGAGATTGAATTAGTCTTCTCTTATTTTAGATGACACCATTATTATTCATTCAAATAGTTCACTGTTTCAATAAGGTTGTTGCGGTCACCACAATTCTTCTTACTTTGACGGCATTTTGGTAAGCTTATAAGCTGATCAAACTAGCTCATAAGCACATCAAACTTGCTTGGCTATGCATTTGGTAACATCAAAAGTGCTTATAAGCCAAGATCAACCAAAAGTCATAAATTGGCTTTCTCCAAACTAATATAGTAACTTATTAGCTTTTAAGCCCATTTGGTTTGGCAACTCTTTTTGGCTATTTTATCCCTAGTATCTTTTGTCTACGTAATCCTGACCTGAGACGAATTTAAAAGGAGAATCATGATCAATGAAAATACATATAGCCGACCCAACTTTTATTGTTGTTGCATGTATCTTTTGTAAACCCCAAAATAGCCTTCCCAAACACCCCTGGCTCTTCTTCATTCCATTTTCGTTTGTCTCTGTTTAAATTAATATTTTTCATAAATAACTTTAGTAGCATTTTAATCAGTTTACCAAAAGCCTATTATCAATTTCAATACATAAACTGCCTTTTTGTAAAATCAGTTCTAGCACTTAGAAGTGAATTTATAGCACTTGATGCTTATCAGCTACTTCCAATTAGTTAAGCCAAGCATTTATGTCCAAAAGAAAAAATAAATGAAGAATACATGCCTTTATTCACACACAAAAAGAGTTAGACGTTGTCTCCGATTTTTATTTTTTTTTTTGGATCAGGGTAATAGCATCCAGTTAAAAAGCACCACGAACTAACCGATACAATTTATCCGGATTGTCAAATCAATGTTGCAACAAAGCTTTTTGAGGAAATCCTTGCTTTTAACATGCCAGAAGCAGAAGAATATTCGACGGGAAAAAAGTAGACAAAAGAATAATTAGCCGATTTTAATTTGGAATCGCAATTAGAATAAAGAGAACCCTAATCCGGTACCAATTTCCACAATTAAGCTCTACTTTGGGGGAAGAGAGGAAAAATCTTTTACACAATAACCTTCAGATACACCCGTACAAATATCAATATCAATATCAAGGAACCGTAGATCAAACCAAACAAAACCCTAAAAATATCAGAATTTAGATTAATTACCTGAGGAGAGGGAAATCTAAGGAAACGTGCAGAGAGAGAGAGAGGAAAGTTATGCTCTCTTTATTTAGCGTCCAAAAATATAAAAGAGACTTTTTTTTTGTAGTTACAGACCAGATTCCAGAGACATTGGGACTTTTTATATTAAAGTATATCAAAGGCTCTGAGTCCATCCATGCCTTCTAGAAACTACTACCCACTATTATTATGACACGTGTCTCGCAAGTCGGCTGACGCGCTTGGCCAGCAAAAGATCAACCGTAAGCGCCCCCAATTCTCATACATATGCTGTCCCTTAATTTTGGCACCTAACATGATCCGGAAATTTAACTTATTGTGAGAAGCGTTTTTTCCTAAAAGTTTTATTTTTTTTAAAAGTAATTTTGATGAGAAGCAATTTATGTTTGACTAATTTATTCGAAAAGCACTTTTGAACAGTAATTAGTATTTAATTAAGGTTTAAAAAAGTATTTTTAAGTGTATTTTTCTCAAAAGTACTTTTTAAAAAAGTATTTTTGGAGAGAAGTTACTTTTTCCTGCTTTCCAAAACTGCTTCTACTTCTACTCAAAAGCATTTTTTTTTCTCTAATAGTTTGGCCGAACACTTCAACTTTAGAACAAAAGCACTAAAAAAGTGTTTTTGGTTTGGAATAGCTTGGCCAAACAGGCTATTAGTCATGTTTCATTTAAACCCTCCAATTACATTTCAATTGTTTCACTTAAACACAATTTTTACAATTTTAAACAAGCTTAAGTGAGTAAATGCTACTTGCCATTGGCATGACAATTAACACCACTAACAAAAAGAGAAGTCAGCAAAGAGAAAAAATGGAAGAAGAATCTTTTCTTTTTTCTATTTATTCGTTTTCTTTGTCCTTTACCTTTTTTTTTTACTTAAGCCGTCGATCATATTATTAGAAATTTTCATGGCCTGCTACAAAATTCCATCACTAATTGCAAAACACATTTCTCACTTCTCCCCTAGAATGCCATCACCTAAACACTTTGAGAAAACAAAACCAGATCTGAATTGAAATTTAAGAACAGAACTGCCCGTGAAAACTCCAATAAGCACATCAACCATCTATAGGTCAAAATCAACCAACTCACATCTATGAAATTCAAGAATAAAATTAAATGGGAATGAAAACAGAATAAGATAACCTCTAAATTATTCAATTCGAAATTTAAGGTTTCGAACTCAAATGGGTGTGTTCATAGAGCTTTTAAGTTTCAGCTTTAATCTTTAACTAATATTATCAACAACAATATATAATTTCTAGTTCGTGATGACCTTCCAAATGTTCGTGACGCACCACAAATCTGAAATCCTTCAAGTTCAAGATCAAGCTCTCAAGTTCTTGAACCATCATTTGTGAGGAGAAGAATCAGAGGACTACAACTCTTTAGATTTGAGACATTCTAGATATTGTAACCTCATCACTTGAAATCGAATATAAAATGTGTCGCTATATTTCTTGTCTTGGTTATTATTTTTCAGGAACGAAATTTAGTTGTTACAAATTTTGGCATGCCCGGTGGGACAATCTCTATCTCTCATCTCTTGTCAACTCTCAACTTTCGGCATCATTAAGATGGTTCCAAAGAAGATCAACCCAAAAGTTGTTGACTCTAAGTTTTCTTTTGACGTTGAAAGTATCCTGAGCGCTACTCTAGGGAGTCTTGGGCCAGTCACACAAAGCAAGGCGAGCATTTTGGACAACACGCACTCAATGTCGTCTACTCCAATACATGTTTTGAGATCTTTATCATCCGAATAAGAAAGCTCATTTGCTAGCCAATCAGAAGGAGGAGATAATATCGCAGAAGTTGTGGAAAAGGCTTTCTCTCAACTTACTTTATACAATACCAAGAGTCCGCTTACCCAACCTGATGATGAAGTTTTAAGTGTTGGATCTACGCCAATCTCGCTACATGACATGTTCCAAATTGAGTTCAATCTACGGAAAGATCTCGGTTACTCTTCATCATCTGCAATAATCATAGAGGCAATAATGACTAACACTTCGACAATGGAGGAGCAACTCGCAAATCTGACAAAGGCGATTGAAGGCTTAACAAAGTATGCTCAAGATCAAGATGTCTGTATCGCAAAATTGACAGGCATAGTTGAAAGCATGATGGATCGAGAATCAAGACATGCACCTGGAAATCTCCTCGAAGTCCACAAGAAGGTTGATCCTCCAACAAAATAAGTTTCATCTACCAAAGAACTTCATGTCTCCTCCGAATTGCTAATCAATCATTAAGGACGGGTTTTGACATAACAAACTTGATCGAGTTTGCCTTTGAGACGAGACAGATGACATGAGCTTGAAAATAGTGCTTCAACTTTTGAATTGCGAAAACCAATGCCAGACACAACTTTTCAGTCGAAGAATACTTCAACTCATTTGAGGGTCTCAATTCTACTCAAGTAGTGGAGGGAATTTTCTTTACTTTCACCATTTTCTTGGGCCAAAAGGGCTCCAATTAACCTTTCTTGGGCTAAAATATATAGAATCAATGGCTTTCCTGGTATAGGGGCTGCCAGAACCGGAGGTTTCGTCAAGTAGGATTTGATGCTTTGGAATGCATTGCTAAAAGCTTGGTCCCATTCAAAAGGTACACCCTTCTTCATGAGACATCTAAAAGTTTGGCACTTCCCCGCTAGATTTGAGATGAATCTTCTAAGATATGCTAATTTTCCCTGTGAACTTTTCAATTCATGTATATTTGTGGGCTCGGGCATCTTCAAGATTGCATCAACTTTGGCTTGATCTATCTTAATCCCTCGATGTCGAACAATGAAGCCAAGAAATTTACCAGAAGTAACTCTAAAGGCACATTTCAACGTGTTCATTCTAAGTTGATATCTTTGGAGTCTTTCGAACACCATTCTTAAATCTTGCAAATGGTCTCCTTCTTTTCTTGATTTCAGCACTAAATCGTCCACATAACATTTCACATTCTTGTGGAGGATGTTGTCAAAGATATTCTACATTGCCCTTTGACATATGGCGCCAACATTCTTCAAGCGGAAAGGCAATACTTTATAGCAGTAAATGCCTTTAAGAATGCGAAATGCAGTAAGCTCTTCGTATTTCGGTACCATACATATTTGATTGTAGCTAGATGATCCATCCATGAAAGACATCGCCTCGTATACGATGGTAGCATCAATCATAAGCTTTGGGAAGGGGAGCAGAAATTCATCCGTAGGGCACGCATTATTAAGGTCTCTAAAATTGACACAAACTCGAATTTGGCCATTCTTCTTCTTCACAGGAACAATGTTTGAAATCCATGTAGGATATTTAACCTCCCGAATAAAACCAGTTACAATGAGTTTAATGATATCGGCTTCAATTGATGGGATCAATTCTGGCCTGAAGCGTCTTTGGGCTTACTTAACAAGACGAGATCCTTTCTTGACCGCGAGATGATGAACTGCTACTTTAGGATCTAAACCAGGCATCTCTTTGTAGCTCCAAGCAAAGACATCTCTATATTCTTTGAGTAGCTCCACATAAGTTCATCTGCGGTTAGTAGGGCACTTACATAGGTGGGCCTGGAGTCTTCCTCAATGCCAAGGTTGACTTCTTTCAATGCATCAACTGTCATTTTAATTCCTTCTTCTAGTTTCGGAGGAGCGTCCTTGGAATCTTCGTCTTCTTAGGGATCACCATCATTGAAAGATATATAGCCATTCCAAGAGGCGTCTCCCAAATTTTTGTCGACCTTCTTTAAAAATGAAACGTATTGCTCCTCATTTGTAGTAATGTGGTATGAAGATCTTACACTTTCTTCATCATCATCATGCTCTTTAGTGTGGACCACTATGTGAGTCTTCACTTTGAGTACCTCTCCACATGAAATCAGAAGTTTTGATTGTCACCTCATGGAAGGGACCAGACTTTGACACTCTTTGAGATACTTTAGACTCTAGATGACACAGATCTTCTTATTTTTCTATAATTTCCTTGGGACTTGTTCTTCTTCTTTTTCAATGGCCCCAACCTCTTGAATACAGAAGTACTTGTAGTTGGTTCTCCAAGTCGATCAAAGACATAATGCCTTTTATTAGGATCAACGTGTTTATCTTCCATCATGATATAGTTACTACTTGCTCTTCTTATGGAGATGCAAACTGGTGGGGGTTATTTGTAACCCATGCCCTCACGTGATTGCTTCACTACATACTCCTTATCCTTCATCACGTTTGCTTTCCTAGTAGCTTCATGTGGGAGCTTCCCTAGCTTAGATTGTTCTTTGGGATCATATCCAGCCTTTGCGAACGACTTATAAGCATTCATATCAAAACCTTCACTTGTGCACATCGTGGGGAGTGCCTTATTTTGAGGCATGTTAGGGGCCACAAGATTTTCGAGTAGCTTTGAAGACAACTTTATGGTATCAATCTGCTTTATAGGAAGGGTTAATTCTTTTAGCGCATCTTTTTGGAGGCTTGATGATTCTCCTTCATCTTTCTTCATTTTTGTGATGTAGCAAAATAAAGGAGCTATTTTCTTGCCTGAAGTTGCAGCATTCTTTTTGTGAGCTTTCATAACTTGGTATGCTTCTATTGTAACTTTATCTTCACCAGAAGCAACTTCAGCCCTTTTGGACGTGATATTATCACCTTTGGTGTACGTGATGTCATCAACTTTTACTCTCTTCATAATGTAGTTCTTCAAGTAGAACTTTGCATTAACGAAGTATGTCTCGGCTTCAGCGAATGGCTTATTGTTAGCAACTATCTTCTTTTCGACTCCATCTTTATTATATTTCAAACATTGGTAGTAAGTTGATGGGATAACTTTATTCTCGTGTATCCACGGCCTACCAAGCAACAAATTGTATGAAGTCTTTGCGTCAATCACATGTATTCATGCACTTGATTGCATATCTCCCATGGTGATTTCCAATTTGATAGCACCAATGGACCTTTAGTCCCCTTGATTGAATCCTTGAATCATCATACGGCTTTCAGAAAGTTCTTTAGTTGAGATGCCGAGTTCTTTCATTGTGAGAATATGAAGAATATTAAATCCAGATCTGTCATCTATCAAGATTCTATTTATCCTCTGCTCGAGCACATAACCTACCATAAACAAAGGGCGATTGTGTGGTATCTCACCAAGTAGGAGATCGTCTTCAGTGAAGGTGATTTTTGCATTACAGACATATGCTTCTTGGAAGGGGGACTCAATAAGCCTTTTATACGATGATGGAGACGGTGTTGATATGACTTCATTCTTTTCCTCTTCTTCTTTATCAGTATTACAACACAAGGCCTTGCCATTGTCATCAGAAATCCTTATGCGAAACCAAATCGGCAAGAATTCTCCCAAAGTCACCAGGTGGCGTGGCTTTTAGTGATGGTGTGTCTCTATCCCCACCTTCTTTGGGTGCTTAACCATTTGTTAATTCTTCGGTCTTCATACCATCTTATTCTTTGTAGGTTGCTTAGTGGATATTTTTTGCGGACTCAATTTACGGATTCTTCGACGAGTCACCAGGGTCCAACCTTCTTTATCAGGTAGATCGACTTGGACTTTGTCATCCTCCAACAATTCTTCATCTTTATTCCTTCACAGGTGCATATCTCAGTTGTGCTCGCCTTTTCATCTTCAAGCTCGATTTTCTTTTGACGAGCCAAATTATAACTTTGTCCTTGAAGACAAAGCACTTCTAAAGAGGGTGACCTACAAGCCGATGGTATTTACAGTAATTCGGGTCATTGATTTTTTCAGCTTCATCTGACCGCTTCATCTCTTGCAGCTCAATAAGCTTTAGCTCGAGGAGTTCTTCAAATATTGTAGGCACGTCAGAGTCTAGAAACGGGTACTCCTTTTCTTGCATCTCCTTGAAAGTCAACTTTCGATTTGCATTGTCTTGAGAGGAATTCGTTTTCATACTCTGCTTCTTGCTCACCTTTGTAGTAAACTTCACAGGAGCGGCATTGACGTTCATGGATTCTTTGCTTTCATCTTTTGGTACGAACTTGCTCCATTTCTTGACTTCTTGTTGTCCCTTCCTTTGCGAGGTTCGTAGATAGGCAGCCCTTCATTTCTCGCAGAGGCTATGCTCAACTCCATATCATGAGCGCGAGTGGCAAGTTCTTCAAATATCCTAGGCTTAATTCCTTTCAAGATGTAATGAAGTCCCCAATGCATTCCTTGGATGCACATATCTATGCCAGAAGCTTTGCTTAGCCTATCTTTGCAGTTGATGCAATGGTCATCGAAGTGCAACCACCTTGGAAAATGTATTTTGATGGTGTCGCACATCATGAAGGAGCTGGCGCAGGTGTCGTGTTTGTCATTTCCCAAGGAGAGGTCTTGCCATATTCCTTCACCTTAACACAATATTGCTCCAACAATGTTGTGGAATATCAAGCACTCATACTTGGGCTTGAAATGGCCGTTGATATGAGGCAACTCCAATTACTTATTTTTGGAGACTTCGAGTTAGTGATCAATCAATTTCGAGGTAGCTACGAGGTTAAAAATCCAGAACTGTGTCCTTATCGTGATTGTGAACAACTAATTTTTGACCACACCCAAATTCTGTACTATTTTAGTGTAAATATTTCTTTTAGGCCTAATTTTAATATTTTAAACTTTTATCTTACTCTTAATAAGTTTTATTTAAAAAAATTAAATTTAAAACAAATTACAAAAATATTCACATACTTATAGTACAAATTTTATTTTTATTTATAAAGAGAAAAAGAAATTTTACAAAAAAATATTTGCTTTCTTTTAATTAGAATTTTAATGAGTAAGCTATAGAATCTTTTTTAGTATCTTTTAAAGTACATGTAAATATATAGTTTTCCTATATTATAAGAAATATTGGTTAATCTTCTTATCTTCATAATTTAATGTATCTTTTAAAATAAAATACAAAAAAAAGGAAAAAAAAAAGGAAGAACACAAAATGAAGTAAACTTACGTAAAACAAATAGATAAAGTTTGGTAAAACAAAAAGGTCTGATTCTCATCTTTTTCCAACTCCCCACTTCACGTCTTTCACACGTCTCACCTCATTGCGCACACACACACGATCATCTGCACACACACATTCACATAAAGGGGAGGGGGAGGCCAATATTTTGAAAAGGAGACAGTTAGAACAGAAAAGAAAAGGGAACAAGATTTGAGAGAAGAAAACAAAATTAAGAGGAAGGTAAAAAATAATTAGAGAAGAAATTTCAGAGAGTTTTAAAAGAATTTTAGGAGAGACGAAGGTTCAGTTCGAGTTTGGGGATCCAGTTCGCGGTCACAATTTTCGCTCATCTGTTGTAATTGTCGAGTTTGAGGAAGGTGGGTTGCTCTGATGGTAAGCATCCTCCACTTCCAACCAAGAGGTTGTGAGTTCGAGTCACCCCAAGAGCAAGGTGGGGAGTTCTTGGAGGGAAGGATGCCGAGGGTCATTTTGGAAACAGCCTCTCTACCCCAGGGTAGGGGTAAGGTCTGCGTACACACTACCCTCCCCAGACCCCATTAGTGGGATTATACTGGGTTGTTGTTGTTGTTTTTGTTTGTTGTTGTAATTGTCGGATTTTTCTCGTAATATATTGAAAAGCTTCACTGCAAAGGTTTTTATTTCTCTCTTGCTTAGTTATTTTATGTGCACAATAATCTGTGGAAGATTTTAGTTCTATTCTCAATTTGTTTGTTGAGATTTTTAAAAATCCAAAAATATTTTTATTTAATTCCTTCTTTAGAAATTTTTTCTTCGAGACATCAAATTTAAAAATCCAAAAAATATGTTCTATCTTCTTTAGAGGTCTTTCTTTCAGAAAAAAGAAGAAGAAGAGAGAATTAGTTTATTTACTTTATTCCTGATCCTCTCGAACTACGCAAAATCTGATTCATGCGGCGTCATAATATGTAGGCAATCCCCATCGGATTCGATCATTGCCATCAAATAAACTGAGTGAAAAAAGAGAGAAGAAAGATAAAGAAAGAAAGGAGTGACAAAAATAACAAAGAAAAATAAAGAGCGAAAAACAACCAAAAACAAAAAGGAAGAAAGAGTGAAAAAATACAAAAAGAGAACTCTTTGTCCAATTTGAAAAAGAAAACAGCGTAAAGTCTCCGTGAATGCTGTCAAATGGCGCAAGCAAGCCATCAGGGTAAAGCCTCTAATGGATGAAGCAGAAATGGTTACGGTCTTCCTACAGGCCCAAAAGGCGGACTACTTCCAGAACATGATGTTCGTTATAGGTAATCTGTTCGCCGAGTCTATTAAAATTGGGGAGATGGTCGGAAATGGTTTAAAAACGGGCCAAATCTTGAGTCATGCTGCTGTAAGGCCACATCACAGACCGTTTAGAATGGTTCGAGGGTTTGATGAACAGAAATAGGAGGGAAGAGGGAGCCATGATGGCTTTGAGCTCGAGAGGGACCCGCGGGTCATTCAACCAATCATATATACTTCCTAAGGTCCCACAACACTATTATCCCCATCAAGATACTGCTTATGTCGTGGCACTGCCTCTCTATGCGGTGATGAAGGTGCAACCTTACACGCGGCCACAACATTATACACAAAGACGAACTCCACCTCCCAGAAAAGCCCGTCCCTACCAAGCTCCATTTAATCCCTAACCAAATATTCCCCAATATAATCCTCGCCTAAGAGAGCCCCTCAGAAGGAATTATTTCACCCCTATTGATGAATCATATTCAAGTTTATTTCAAAAGCTAATAGGGCTAGGTCTGCTGCAGCCAGTGGCCCCGAACCGGCCAAATCCTAAGTCCCCCTCGCACCAATCTGATGCTAGATGTGAATACCACTATGTAGTAGTGGGATATGATACAGAGGACTGTTGGACCCTCAAAAGGGTAGTTGAAGAGCTTGATCCGCTACTGAAAGCCATTGTAGCCATTGTCGCGACTAAAGAGAAACCTAAAACGGTCGCCAAGCCATGAAAAGTTCTCCGTCAGATGGGAATCTCGGTAGTCGGTCTTGCTGTCCTTTCTGCGTCCGAATTATTTCAGGGTGTAATCCAGATGTTTTACTTTATTGACTTACTTTATGACGTATACCCTTCTATTTTTTTTAAAAAGAAAAAAATTATTCAAATAAATAAAATTAATATTTCATCATCCATGAATGTCTCTTTTATAAATCTTGTCACCTTTCTTATTCTCTTTTCAGTTTTGTTAATGCAGATTTTAATAGCATGACATGCTTGCGGACTTCATGCCCAGATCCTAAAACGATGTTAGACCTTGAAATAATGAATCAAGAAGTAGAATGTGCTGAAGATAAGGCTTGTAAGAAAATAACAAAGAAAGGACAAGAAGCCTAAACCAAGTCCAAACGAAAATCGCCCTTACTTGATTGGTTTATGGCACTCAAGTCATGATATCAGTAGAAGTTAAAATTCCTTCTCTTCGGATCATTGTTGAAACGAGTTCGAGGATGAAAATTGGGTCAAGACCCGATTGGAGCAATTCACTTTGGTTGATGAAAAGCGATTGGCTGCAGTTTTCCACAGGCAGTTGTACCAATAAATAATGGCCCGTGCCTACAAAAATAAAGTGCGGCCCAAGAAATTTGAAGTAGGGCAACTCGTTCTGAGGCGTATTCTTCCGCATCACGAGGAAGCTAAAGGAAAATTTATCCCGAATTGGATGATCCATACATTGTAACAAGAGTGCTGCCAAAGGGAATATTGTATTTGAGAGACATCGAAGGAAATGTTCCCGATACAACAATCAATGCAGAAGCACGCAACTTTAATTCTCTATGATTGGGATGACGAAGGCTTCCATTCTTAGTACCTAAATACTATTAACCCTTTGCTAACCCTTTGAGCCTGATACTTTTTTCTTGTCCACCCTCTTTGAAACCTTGTATGTAATGAGAAAGAAAAAGAAAAAGAAAAAGAAAAAGAAAACGAAAAACAAATATAAAAGAAAAAACAAAACAAAAAAGAGAAAGAAGAAAAAACAAAAGAGAAAAAAGAAAAGAAGCAAAAGAAAACAAAACAGAAGAAAAAAAACAAAAATCAAAACAAGTTCAAGTTAATTGAACTACGTTCGACCTGATTCCGAAAGGATACGTAGACAGCCTCAATCTAGGGTTCGGTCACACCAAAACAAAAATCCACATTTCCTCAAAAGTGAAAACTGAGGCAGATGTCACAATGGTTCGGTGATGATTTCACCCGAAAGGTTCCAATATTGTAATTCAATCCAAATTCTTTTTACCCAAATCCTTTCAAGTCCTTCCGATCAATTGGCGAGAATGTTCAAGAGTTGGAGGATACAATTACTAGGATCAGATGCAACCAAATTAGAAAAATAAAATGAGAGAGTCCTATTGATGAAAATCCTCATGGGCACTGTAGGGCGATGGTGAGTAGAGAAAATAAAAATGAGAGAGTCTTGTTAGTGAAAACCCGCAAAGGGCACTATAAGGCGATGGCAAGAAGAGAAATGTGAGAGATCAGCTAGTGAAAACCCGCAAAGGGCATTGTTGATCGAAAAAAGGTCCTTAGCAAGATTTTTCAATTTCAAGTCAAAAGTTGTGATGAGTTTCTAAGAGTCGGACAGTTTACACAGATCAGTTATCCAGTCCAAAAGGCATGTCATGTTCATTGAAGTCACCATGTACTTCCAGATAAGTCCGTCTTTCTGTTCCCTGAAAGGGACACCTTTTCTTTTAAACTCATTCTCTATTACATTGTTTTATATTTCTTTTAATCTCTTTCGGTCTAACTTTGTTTAAAAAACAAGGCAAAGAAAAGACGGCAAGACCGATTTATAGGGTTCTCGTTTGAAGCAAGCTGATATATTCAAAAGGCGCCCAGCCTCGACAAGGGCATCAAGTCGACCCCGACTGGACATGATTGGCCGATGCTTTGAAATGGAAAACTTTGAAAGAAGCCAAAAGCAAAATGCCCACAAAGGAAAAATAAAGTTGAAAAATGTTAAGTCCCACACGACTAGCCGTCATGGCAAAGTTTTGAAATGCCAAAGGTTCTCCGGGGTCAGAAATGGAATTGGTATTCAGGAAATAATCAGTTGCAGTTGAGAAGAAGATGAGCCAAGATCAAGAGACCGAAATAATCAAGGCCACAAACCGACCTCCATTTTAAAACTAACGATTCTTTCTTTGTTCATAATAGGAAGATAACTGTTGTAGGAAACAGTTCATGAAAAGACAAACACCATCAAGTGAAGTTCTCAAATCCTTGATTTTCTTCCAATATACATGTAATCATTTTATTTTTAGTTTCATTTTAGGGAACCAATACCATATCTTCAACACAGGGTACTACAACCCCTGGCTGCATTCCTTTCTACCAACATAGGGTATGACATTCCCTAGTAGCATCCCAGAGTGCCACAAGACTCATTTTATTGCCGACACAGGGTACTACATCCCCTGGTTGTATTTCTTGTTGCAAACATAGGGTACGACATTCCCTAGTAGCATCTCAGAGTACCAAGAGCCTCACCTTATTACCAACACATGATACTACATCCCCTGGTTGCATTTTTTTGTTGCAAACATAGGGTACGACATTTCCTAGTAGCATCCCAGAGTGCCAAGAGCCTCACCTTATTGCCAACACAGGGTACTACATCCCCTGGTTGCATTTCTTGTTGCAAACATAGGGTACGACATTTCCTAGTAGCATCCCAGAGTGCCAAGAGCCTCACCTTATTGCCAACACAGGGTACTACATCCCCTGGTTGCATTTCTTGTTGCAAACATAGGGTACGACATTTCCTAGTAGCATCCCAGAGTGCCAAGAGCCTCACCTTATTGCCAACACAGGGTACTACATCCCCTGGTTGCATTTCTTGTTGCAAACATAGGGTACGACATTTCCTAGTAGCATCCCAGAGTGCCAAGAGCCTCACCTTATTGCCAACACAGGGTACTACATCCCCTGGTTGCATTTCTTGTTGCAAACATAGGGTACGACATTTCCTAGTAGCATCCCAGAGTGCCAAGAGCCTCACCTTATTGCCAACACAGGGTACTACATCCCCTGGTTGCATTTCTTGTTGCAAACATAGGGTACGACATTTCCTAGTAGCATCCCAGAGTGCCAAGAGCCTCACCTTATTGCCAACACAGGGTACTACATCCCCTGGTTGCATTTCTTGTTGCAAACATAGGGTACGACATTCCCTAATAGCATTCCAGAGTGCCAAGAGCCTCACCTTGTTGACAACATAGGGTACTACATCTCGTGGTTACATTTCTTGTTGCAAACATAGGGTAAGTCATTCCCTAGTAGCACCCCAGAGTACCTCAAGCCTCATATTATTGCCAACACAGGGTACTACATCCCCTGGTTTGCATTTCTTGCTGCAAACATAGGGTACGACATTCCCTAGTAGCATTCCAGAGTGCCAAGAGCCCCACATTATTGCCAACACAGGGTACTACATCCCCTGGTTGCATTTCTTGCTGCAAACATATGGTACTACATTTCCTAGTAGCACCCCAGAGTGCCTCGACCCTCATCTTATTGCCAACACAGGGTACTACATCCCCTGGTTGCATTTCTTATTACAAATATAGGGTACGACATTCCCTAGTAGCATCCTAGACTACCACGAGCCTCATCTTATTGTCAATACAGGGTACTATATCCCCTGGTTGCTTTCCTTCTTGTTAACATAGGGTACGACATTCCCTATTATAAAATATTATAAAATAAAAAAAATCTCATTTCTTTTTAATTCTTTATTTTGCAATAGAAAGATAGTTTATTGTATTTTTAATAACTCACAAAACTTTTCTAGTACAAACTAGGGCAGAAAATTTTTGTTCGTTTTGTTTGTTTCTGATGGCTTGCAGGTTTTTCTGCAAAGTACGGACTGGATGTGCAAAAATAAGATTCAAGCTCTCGCCAGAGAAAGTGAAACGTTTGATCTCAAATACCAGTCGCAACCAGCTTTGACATAATGCATGCTTGCGGAGACATAGAGTCTCAAGATCCATCCTCTTATCATCTGATCAAGGAACAAGCTGTGAGAATATTTCATAGTCTGTTGCATCGAGAGGATCAAGTTTTAGTCTAATGTCAATGGGGGAAGCAAGTCAAAAATCAAAACAAGACTTCAAATGGCATTAAGATAGGCATTTTGTAACTCTTAGATTTCAAGAGTATGTAAGCTTCTTTTCATTTTGATGTAATAGTAGGAACCGCGGATCAGAACCTCAACGGAACTTCACTCGACTCTCCCTCTAAGCATACTCCATCACTCTTCTTTCACTTGAACTACACATGACCTGATTCCCTTATAACTCGGGATATGCAGACTGCCTAAAATCATGGCTCGGTCACATTTCTTTCTTTTATTTTCTTTTCCTTGTTAAATAATAGTGAGGTCAAAAATCAGTCACCTTGTTCATTTTCTTTGCCTAAAAACTTTTCATGTTTCCAAGCAAAGAGGGGCATGTTGTGAACAACTAATTTTTGACCACACCTAAATTCTATACTATTTTAGTGTAAATATTTCTTTTAGGTCTAATTTTAATATTTTAAATTTTTATCTTACTCTTAATAGGTTTTATTAAAAAAATAAATTAAATTAAAAACAAATTACAAAAATATTCACATACTTATAGTACAAATTTTATTTGTATTTATAAAGAGAAAAAAAAAATTACAAAAAAATATTTGCTTTCTTTTAATTAGAATTTTAATGAGTAAGCTATATAATCTTTCTTAGTATCTTTTAAAGTACATGTAAATATATAGCTTTTCTATATTATAAGAAATATTGGTTAATCTTCTTATCTTCATAATTTAATGTATCTTTTTAAATAAAATACAAAAAGAAGGGGAAAAAAAAGGAAGAACACAAAATGAAGTAAATTTATGTAAAAAATAGATAAAGTTTGGTAAAACAAAAAGCTCTGATTTTCATCTTTTCTCAACTCCCCACTTCACGTATTTCACATGTCTCACCTCATTGCGCGCACACACACGATCATCTGCACACACACATTCACATAAAGGGAAGGGGGAGGCCAATATTTTGAAAAGGAGACAGTTAAAACAGAAAAGAAAAGGGAACGGGATTTGAGAGAAGAAAACAAAATTAAGAGGAAGGTAAAAAATAATTAGAGAAGAGATTTCAGAGAGTTTTAAAAGAACTTTAGGAGAGACGAAGGTTCAGTTCGAGTTTGGGGATCCAGTTCGCGGTCACAATTTTCGCTCATCTGTTGTAATTGTCGGGTTTTTCTCGTAATATATTGAAAAGCTTCACTGCAAAGGTTTTTATTCCTCTCTTGCTTAGTTATTTTATGTACGCAATAATCTGTGGAAGATTTTAGTTCTATTATGAATTTGTTTGTTGAGATACAAGCTACTGTCTTAGTATTACTTTTAAATATGAAAATATCTACGTTGCTTTTGAATATGAAGATTTCTTAGTCACAATGTTTAGCTTCTATAAACTATAAAGCATTCTTGAAGGTTTTATTTTTTAATTAAAATAAGTTGTAGTAAATATAGTTTCATTAGTTTGTCAGATTATCGTAACTGCTTTAGAGTGATATTAGCTATTTTAATTCAGTTTGGGGACATACATATTTTTTTATTTCACCATAAGGAAAAATAGTTAAAGAATTCCATAAGTTTTCTTTTATTTTTACTTATTTTTTTGTAAGAAACTTTACTACATTGCTTCCTAGTGCCTGTGTGTGTTAGAAATATTTTGTTGATATAGTATAAAGGTATGATTTTGGCTTTGCTCTAACAATAGTCAAGTCTGCAGAATCAACTTAATGAACATTTTCATGGCTTCTCTCAAAGCTTTAATTCACCTTTTGCTTTAAATAATAATTATAAATAGGTTTATTTTTAAGTAGTTTGAATATGTTTCTTACATTATTGATGAGGCTGCATTACTGGGAAGTTATTAGTAGTTAGGTTGTATGGATTTAAAGTAATAAACTAAATAGTGGGTAAAAAAAACGTTTCTACGCTCAAAGTTAATGAAGCTATAAGTTGTCTCATTTTTTTTCGTAAAATAAATACTGTACATTAACTCCAAAAATATTAAGCCAAATAAAAAAAATATACAATTAAATATCTCGAATATAAAAGAGATAAAATAATTAAATATTTTAAATACGCTATTAGCCCATGTGTTCATACCCGAACCTTGGATTGATATGCTTAAATAATAAACGGATCATTATATTTTATTAAAAGGATCTTGATACCTTTAAATTTACAATAATTATGTTTTAACCATGTGTACATTCTCATACCTTGGTTTAACATCCAAATTCAAAGAAGAATACCTTGCATGTGTATTGCATCTTGGTGAAAACAGTTAATAAAATATAATAATGAATTAAGTGGTAATAGACAAGCCATAACCAATAAAATACAAGAATAGCCAAGAATTGATTTAAGCCGGACATGAGTCAATAAAGCGACCGTGCTAGAACCACGGGACTCGAGGGATGCCTCACACCTTCCCCTCAGTCAACAGAATTCCTTACCCAGTCTTCTGTTTTCGTAGACCATAAATAAGAAGTTAAACCTTCCATTTGATAAGGGATTGAAATAAAAGGTGACTTGGAACACCAAAATTCAATTCCAAGTGGCGGCTCTAAATAATAAATAATCCCTTTTCAAAACATCACTTTAATTAGAAAAACTCTTCTAACTCAACCTCGTAATAAGGGTTGCGGGAAAAAAAAGGTGTGACAATGATTATGCACAAAAATTGATTGGATGGCTTGGCAATGTAACTCTTCAGCATGTGCTAAGGAAGGAAAACAAGAAAGCCGACGCCTTAGCTGCTCTAGCTTCGACATTGACTCTGCCCGGCCAGACACAAATCACTATCTGCCAAAAATGGATAGTATCGCCAGATGAGAACGAGGATGAAGAAATCAAGCTCGAGCATTTGGTAGCCATATCTGAAGCTAAGAAGGTTGATTGGCGACAAACTATGATCGACTACTTACGTTATGGGATACTTCCAGAAGATCCAAGAAGAAAGACCAAAATTCGTCGTCGTGCCCCTCGTTTCCTTTACTACAAAGATACTTTTTATCGAAGATTATTTGAGGGAGTTCTCTTGCATTGTTTAGGGGAAGATGAAGCAACTCAAGCTATGAAAGAGACACACTCTAGAGTTTGTGGATCACATTAATCTGGGCCGAAGCTCCACTTACACATTAAGAGGATGGGTTATTACTGGCCGACAATGGTGAAAGATTGCTTAGATTATGCCCGAAGATGCAAGGCTTGGCAGTTTCACGCAAATTTTATACACCAACCACCTGAAATTACACCTTACTGTTGCATCTTGTCCATTTCACGCTTGGGGATTAGATATTGTTGGACCACTTCCAAAATCTTCTGGAGGGCAACTATACATCGTGGCTGCAACTGATTACTTCTCAAAATGGGCCGAGGCCGTCGCTCTCAAGGAAGTGAAGAAGGAGAATGTTGCAAACTTCATTTGAGTGAATATCATCTATCATTTCAGCATTCCTAGTTATATAATAACAAATAATGGCAAGTCGTTCGATAACAAATTGATGACCAAGATCTGTGACCTTTTTGGCTTCAAGCAACGTAATTCGTCAATGTATTATGTTGCTGAAAATGAAATAGCCGAAGCATTTAACAAGACACTTTGCAACTTGTTAAAGAAGGCCGTCTCCAAGTCTAAAAGAGATTGGCATGACAGAATGGAAGAAACTTTGTGGGCATATCGGTCGACTCATCACACGCCGACACAAACAACTCCTTATTCTCGTGTTTAAGGAGTCGAAGTAGTTCTTCATTTTGAGCGTCAAATACCATCCTTGCGACTCGCTATCCAAGAAGGTCTTACTGAAGAAGAAAACGCTCTTTTACGCCTTGAAGAACTGGAGGCCCTTGATGAGAAAAGACTAGAAGTTAAGCAAAGTCTTAAATGTTATCAAGCTCGTCTTTCTTGTGCTTTCAACAAAAAGGTTCGCTTGAGGACCTTCCAAGTTGGTGATCAAGTTCTTGCAGTAAGAAGACCCATTATCACCTCTCGCAAATCTGGGGGCAAATTCACTTTAAAATAGAATGGTCCATATGTTGTGCAAGAAGCTTATTCAAGTGGAGCTTACAATCTAGTTGATGCAGATGGCATGAGAATTAGCCTCATTAATGGAAATTTTTTAAGAGGTATTATCTTGAAGAAGAGACGCTCCTTAATGCACGAACCTAAACTGCGAACGACACCCAAAAAAAAGGAGTCTGCTAAGTTGAAAACCTCGAAAAAGGCGGCCTAGGCAAAAGTTAGGACATTAAAAAAAAATTGCTAGGTTGAAAACCTTGAAATAGGTGGCCTAGGCAAAATAAAAAGTCCGCTAGGTTAAAAACCTCAAAAGAGGCGGCCTAGGCAAAAGTTAGGACATAAAAATATTTAAAAAAAATTCACATTATTTTGAAATACGTTACGACTTGATCCTCTTCACCGAGGTACGTAGGCAGCTTAGAGTTTCATTATAAGTTCAGTCACATGAGTAAAACAAATTACTTATTTTGAACTACGCTATGACTTGATCCTCTTCACCAAGGTATGTAGGCAGCTTAGAGTTTCATTCTAAGTTCAGTCATATGAGCTTAAAAATATGTTTCAACGTGACATGATCATCAAAATTCGAGTTGAGGCATCACGTTGATTACTCCAAATAGGCGTACATTGCATAAAGAAAAAAGGCAATTTGTGTCTAGCCAAAATGGACATTTCATTGCTTCAATGCTACAAGGATCTGATACATCATTGTCAAGAAAATAAAAGAATAAAAATATTTATGCTTCTTCCTATATGAAGAATTTAAGTCATAAAAGCAATTGACGCGAAGGGTTGTCGTTGACTTGTCTTGAATGCCTTACCAAGTTCGCTTCATTTTTTCGAAACATGATGCTACCACAAAAGCTTTACGTAGTTGAATCCAATGTGAATTATTCCCCCGTCATATGGCCTAGCTGTGGAATTTCTAACTTGGGTTTTGAAGGGTCAAGCAATACATGATCTGGAGCTTTGACTAATCCAAAAGGTCTTATGCCTCAAAAACTTCTGTATGCATGCGAAGCTGAAAGTTTACTGCAATTAGGTCTAGTTCGGAAATTTTCTGTTGACAGTCCAAAGAGATTTATGCCATGAAATTTATACGCATTGTAGGTCTCCGAGTTTACTTTCTAACGGGCAAACAGATTGCAATTCCGACACTCCAAGCTCAAGATACGAATTTATTTCGGCAAGAAGGTAGGCGATCTGAAAGTTTACTGCAGTTAGGACGAGTTCGAAATTTTTTATTAACAGTCCTAAAGGAGTTCTACCATAAAATTTAAATAATTTTAGGCTGTGAGTTTACTTTCTAATGGCGCAAACGGATTGCAATTCCGACAGACTAAGTTCAAGATACGAACTTTTTTGTCGAAAGTATGCGAATCTGAAAGTTTACTGCAGTTAGGTTGAGTTTGGGAATTTTCTATTGATAGTCTGGAAGGAGTTCTGCTATGAAATTTATATGTGCTTTAGGTCTCCAAGTCTACTTTCTGACAGCGTAAACGGATTGTAATTTCGACACTCCTAGCTCGAGATACGACTTTTCGAGATCAGTGCACGAATCTAAAAATTCACTACAGTGAAGTCAATTTTGCGAATTTTCTGTTAATAATCTAAAAGGAGTTTTTCTATAAAATTTATAGATATTTCAGGTCTCTGATTTTTCTTTCTAATGGTGCAAACGGATTACAGTTCCGTCGCCCCTAGCTCAAGATATGACTTTCTTTAACAAGAGCGCACGGAGTAGCGAGGCCAAGTCACAAGACACCTGCTGAAAGTTAAGAGAGAAATAATTGGGAGTAACGGAGAGAATCCAAGTCTCAAAGGGAAATATCACATACTAAAAATAAAGATACTTTTATTACTCTAAGAAATAAGTACTCCATTACATGATGTTAGTTTAAACAAAATCGTTAATAGAGAATCCTAAGCAAAAAAAAAACTCTAAAATTATGAAAAGGTGTGAAGCTAAGGATTTGTTGGCGATTTGTCTCAACTGCCTCTTTCAGGAGAGATAATTTCTCTGCTTCATCATCAGACAATGGATGATTCACTTCAATGGTATAAATCTCCCCTTCGGTAATGGCAACATTCTCTTGAGTTTTAGCCAACTTCACTTGTTGTTTATCTAAGAGCGCGATGATCTTCTTCTTTCTGGAGGCCAAAGCAACTAGCTGTTGTTCGACACTCGCAAGATTGGCTTGAAGCTTCTCTACATACTCGTTCACTTTTTCATATTCCTGTTTTGCACCATTGAGGCATCGTCGTGCATCAGAAAGTGACTCTTAATGAGATTCTTTAGTCATCTTGGACGATATTAAAGCATCGTAATCCGAATACATCTTGAAGAAAGCCTCAACAAGAGCCTCTAAAGTAGAAGTATCAATAATATTCTCTTTCTTAATTTCCTCAAGAGTCAAAGCGGTACTTTCCTCCAACTTTGTGAAGCTATCCAGAGAATCAAGAGAGAACTCTTTGATCTATTCACACAAGGTATGCCGTATCGTGTTATAAGTTTAATACGGGCGATAGCCTCTTGTGGTTTGAAGTTTGGAGCATCAAGATACAACGGCCATGGAGTAGGCTTGAAGACCTTTTGACATTTTGCTTGATTTTCGGCTACCTCCATCTTACTCGTCATGGATGGCTTGGAAAGCATAACATTTTCTAAGGTGCAACTCTTTGGGCAGGCTCTGTCAACGGAGCGTTGTTTCAGCATGATATTCAACACCAACAAATAAAGTGTGAAGACTTTTTGCGGTCGCACCGAAGGAATTTAGGTGTGTAATACAATCTTCCACCATGTTGTCACCAAGTACATCATCATACAACTCATCAACGCCTACCTGCAATTTTTTTAAAAAAATTAGTGTACAAGTAAAGAAAAAGGGGGAATAGGAGTAAATTTGAAGGAAATAATATTTACTCGTTTCTCCAGTTCAGACAACGGCATCGTTGAGCTAGGGTCACCCTCTACAAATAATCCAGTATCGATACTAAGAGTGTCCAAGTCAGCAAACTCATTATGCCTCGTGTCCTTAGCCTTCTTCTTTGAACGATTCCAATGTGTGTCATGACTAACGTCACTCTCGTTCGAATCGGAAGTCGCACTAACATTCACAACCTCATTGGGAAAAGCATAAGGTTGAGTCCTTTCCTCGCTTGTTGGCACGACATTGGTTGTCTTCATAACATCTTTATTTTATGAAGTAGGAGGTACTTTTCTTTTGCAAAGATTGTCTGTCACCTTGACAGTGGCAGCAATTGTCTTGGAAGTCAACAAAACATGTCTATCTCCTCTGTCCACGCAGGTATCCCCACCCGTCGAAGGGGTAGACTTGGATAAGACCTTGGTACTTTGCAAAGGATCTTTTGATCTTATCTTGGACTTGAAAGAATTGGAAGACCTTCGTGAGTGTTCTTTTGATGTTGATCACCTTTGGACGATAAAGGAATATCATCTTTCCTTGGAACTTTCAAAATGAAGTGAGTACTTTGTCGGGAAGAGTGCACTTGACGAGCTGACCACCAATATGCATACTCATGAGTCATTAGAGGCCCCTCTTCTGATAGACGCACAGGGACGATAACTTTTGACGAGCCTCCAAGACGAACGCAAGAGTCCCAGAATTGCACTAGCATTTTCAGTTAGCCGTCATAAGGTCACTCTATGAGGTTGCCAGGAATGTCTTGACAAAAGTCAAACTAACGACTAAACCTATGGGGGCTATAAGATTCCAAAATATTACCGTCATCATGCCTAAGGGTGATGAAGCTTGAGCGAAGACCTATAAAAAAGTCACTCCAAGAATTCAATTGTTCGTCACGATCGGTCAAAATGCTTGGCCATCTTATCGCCAGAAACATTGCAACATTTGCGGACCTCGTTGTGGATGCTTAACACGATAGTAGGTGTAAAAATATGCTCTTATATATCTATATACATAATTAATAGGAAAGATTTCTTTTCAGGCGCCCAAATCTTGAGAAGTAGAGATCTTCTTCAAGACATGGTAGATACTTGCAAGGACTAGAACCGCCAAGGAAAACTTCTCTCCATGAGTCATCAAACTCGCGATTTTGAAGACACGAGCACGAATGTAGTCGATCTTCTTGTTGGGGAACACCAATTTGCAAAGACAACATGCAAGGAAAGCCGCCAAATAAGTCTCAGCTCTAAGTGACTCCTCCATGCCTAGCTCAACAAAGGGGGTATTCTCCTCGTCGATTCGTGGCAGGAAGCTTGCATCAATATTTCCAGAAGGATTATGGTTCAACTTTGGCCTTGTAGTCTGATTCCTTGATGACTTTTACGGAAGCTTGACATACCTACTCAGACCTCGAAACCAAAACTCCACCCAATGACGAATGGAGACCTCGTGGACATCATCCTTCATGAGTTTGTAGAACGTAGAGAACAGGTGTAGGCAACTTCTTGGGAGCAAAGGTTTTCCTTGATCGTCTGCTTGTGTCAACTCCTTAGTTGAGGGGATAACTTCGTCGTAGAAGGATCCATGCATGGAAGGCCTCCGATTTCTCGCAAGTACATCAAGGTCCGAGATGGAGAGTTCACCAATAGAGGTAAAAACTGTGTTGGTAGACGGATGCCAAATCTCGCAAAAGGCACGAAGGACATTCTCATTGTAGTCATACGTGAACAATGAAGCAAAGATAGCGTCATAGACCTTGATGCCATCCAGAGTCAACTTGTTGCAGGAAAGAACATCTTCTACCTACTCCCAATATTTGGACGTATAGCGAACTTCACCAAATTCGGAAAGAGGAACACTCCAAGTGGCGACACGTCCATCGTGATCATGATGAGGAGGACTAGCAGACGCGACCTTCTGATGAGTGGAAGACTTCAAAAGTAGTACCTTCATGTTAGTTGCTTTGCCTGAAAATCTGTCTAATGCATCCTTCGTCTCTCTATTCGACCATTCTGCAAGATCAAGGGAGGCGTTAAGCGGCTTTCTAGCGAGCGTGAAAGAACCTATCACCGGAGGATAAACTTTTAAAGCGAGAACTTGGGCATGTGGATTCTGCTTGTCGCTAATAATCTCAAGGTGTGAATATAGTATATCGTGGTTAATAAAATGCATCCTTGTTGATGGAATTCAGAGTCCAATATGCTGCTTCGAGAGTCTGCCAAAGAAAAAGATAGAATCCATGAAAACCAGCAAAACTGAAGGGGCAGCACGTCACAATTTATAGTCTAAATTCAAGAAAATATCTAGGAAGATATAAGTACATTCTGATTGTGATTTTTACCTGTTGTAGCTCCGGAAGTCTAGTTTTTGGAGCTGTGAACCGCTCCTAATTTCGATATTCCTACACCTAGATATGAATTTTTCGGTGAAGAAGCGCAAAGCTGAAATGTCGAGCGCGACCGAATTTGAACCAAGTTTAAGAAGTTCACCTGGGACGATACAATGCAAATTTGAATTCAAATTTTTGATATGTTGCAACACTCTGAGTCTAGTTTCAAAAGAATCAAGAGTCTTGTATTCTCGATACTCCTACGAGGAGATATGAAGGCTTTTTGGCAAACGAGACAGTTTCTGCAACAAAAGAGGAAATCGTCAATTATGGACATTGCTTTGAACCATGGCAACTGTAAGTTTTGATAGCAAAGAATAAAAAAGAGACCATTGCAGACTTACGAAAAGAAAGAAATTGATGAACAACCTTCTCAATGAAATTATGTTTGGCTTGCCCACGACAAAGGAGAACCAAGCTTTGTTGTAGAATTCTAGAGAAACACCTCTATTTATTGTTTTTCTCCTCGTTGGTTTTTCTTTGACATACAAGAACTTTCCTTTCACGGAAAGGGTGGTTCCTTGTTTGATTAGGATTTGGGAAGCATAACATGGTAATAAAAATAAATTTTGAGGCAATTGTGATATCAGGAAAGCTAAAAGGAAAATATTACTACCAAATTTGCTAAGTCTCTATTTGGTCCTATGTAAAATGAGTTTGACTTATTTATTTTAAGTTCATACATGTTCTTTCAATAAAAGGAATGATGACCAAGTGGTATGGAACGAAAAATACTCCTCCGATCGACAAGCCAAGTTATTTTAGAAATTTGGTAATACTACTGCTTAGTTCCACGTCCATGGTTATTAATTCGCATTGCGAGCTAACATTTAAGCTGCAACGCGGTGATCATGGTATTTTCCAAAGGCAATTGATGCAACTAAATTCTTCTCTAATATGGTAGGAAAAAAAAACCAAGATGGTTAACTTTGGTACATCGGACCAATGGCGAAGCTAAAAGTTTTCCCAATGGTATTCAAATTTATCAGAACTGAAAAAATATTTCCGACAAAGGATATTCAATATGTGTTATATACCGCTAAAACGTAATATTTTACCTATATATACAGTGTAATATTTCGACGAAGTGTGACCATGTGGCTTCGCTACTGCATCGGACCATTTGGTTAAATGATTCATGAAGGGACGTTATCTTCATGGGTACTTCAAGACTCTTCTTGATTTCGGCAAGCCTACATCCCGACAAGCCTTGAAGCAGGGGTCATTTGTCAACAACTAAAATTTTATTAAATTTAAATTCACAAGTAATTTGGATTTTAATCATATATTAAATAAATATTAGTCCAAATAATACTATGGGCTAGTATATTCGGGTCCATTATTTAAATCTAAAATAAGTTGATTTAAATAAAGGGATTTTTACCTTCCTATACACTATTTGAAACTTTATTACCCTCCCTACTTAAGTTTTATTTTAATTACATAGGCATATACAATTTACCAATTATATACACTTTAGGAATTAAATGAGTATCCTTTTATATTAGGAATTGAATAAGAAATCAATTATTTTCCATCCTTATTCTCTCTCCTTCATGCTCTCTCTCTCTCTCTCTCCCCCCATCTCTCTCTCTCTCAATCTCTCATTCTCTATTCTTTTCCCAATTTTTCTTCCTCTGATGTTCTCTATTTTTTATCCTTTCATGTTGTATATATTTTTAATGGAATTCATCAATGAATTTCAATCGTTTTACTATAGAGTTTTAACTTAGCAATTTCCTTTCATGTTACATAATTGGTGTTCAAATTGAAATTGTCAATTAATAAATTTTGAAGGTGTTTGACTCCCCACTATTGATAGTCATTAAAAAGCTTTGAAGCTTTAAATTCGAATTTGGTTTTCAAAAACTATTATTTGTTTGGATTGGGAGTTGTTGCAAACAATTGGGAATATTGTTTGGAGTTTATATCTCAATTTTGAGGGTGTTTGGTGAAGACTAGACTTGATTTTGGCTGAATTTCAGATTGAAACTCGAAGAAGAAGAAGAAGAAGAAGAACACATGATATATAATATATTTATGAAATTGTAGTAAAATTGTAGTATAATTTTATGTAAATTGTATTATGTTGTAGTTATATATATATATATATATATATATATATATATATATATATTTTATTTGAATGTTGTATGAAAGCTGAAAAATAGTTGTATAATGTGTGAATTGTTTGTATAAAATTTGTATTTAAGTTATCAATACAATCTTTTTACATAATGTTATTGATATGTATCAAAATATTATTAAGAGAGAAAGTTTTGATTGGAATTTTAGAGAGGAAGAAACACACAACACATACAAAATATATACAAATAAGATACAAAATATACAAAAGATATATTGTATAAAATTTGTATGAAAATTATATTTAAGTTGTATGATGTTGTAGATATATTTTAACTATGTAAAAATAATATATGAAAGTTGTAGATAAGTTGTAAATAAGTGTATACTATATAATTAGTTGTATGAAATTTAGTTTTAGCATGTATGTTGTTGTAGATATATCAATTTGTATTAAATTTGTACGAAATTTATTTTTAAATTTGTATGTTGTTGTACCATCAAATTGTATAATATTAATTGCAAGTACGATGTATCTATTTTAATGCTGATTTAAATAGGTTTCGTTAATTTGTGATAGATTAGTGTATTGGGTAGGTTAACCAATTAAGTGAAGCAGATTACTTTACTAGCCCCGCACGATAGTTATTAACCTCGTAAAATCTTTAGACAAATTTTGATACATATCAACAACTTTATGTAAAAAGATAGTATTGATAACTTAAATACAAATTTTATACAACGATTCATACATTATACAACTATTTTTCAAGTTTCATACAACATTCAAATAAAAAGAAATATAGAACTACAACAGAATACAATTTACATACAATTATACTACAACTTTACTACAATTCTGTAAGTACATTATATGCCATGCGTTCTTATTCTTCTTATTCAAGTTTCAATCTAAAATTCAGCCAAAATCAAGTATAATCTTCAACCCTCAAAATTGAGATATAGACTCCAGACAATATTCCCAATTGTTTGCAACAACACCCAATCCAAACAAATAATGGTTTTTGAAAATAATTCGAATTTAAAGCTTCAAAACTTTTTAATGTTTGTCAATGGTGAAGAGTCAAATACCTTCAAAAATTATTGAGTCGATATCTATACAAATCCTTGTTGTCCCACTATGAAATAGTGCAAAATGCTTCAATTTTCATAAAACGTATGTGTAACGACCCGGTCGGTTGTTTTGAGTATTATAATCCCGTTCTCCAATTTACTGCTCAATTTATGCCTTACAATTGATTTTTGACTTATTGGGTTAGTTGGTTCGGGTCCGAAAGGATTTTCGGAGTGAAATGAGACACTTAGTCTCATAATTTAAAACCTATGTTGGAAAAGTTAATCGGATATTGACTTATGTGTAAACGACCTCGAATTTGAATTTTAATGATTCCAATAGCTCCGTATGGTGATTTTGGACATAGGGGCGTGTTCGAAAAATTATTTGGAGGTCCGTAGTGGAATTTGGCTTGAAATGTCGAAAGTTGAATTTTTGGGAAGTTTGATCGGAGGGTTGACTTTTTGATATCGGGGTCGGAATCTAATTCTGAAAATTGAAATACCTCCGTTATATCATTTATGACTGGTGTGCAAAATTTAAGGTTAATCGGACGTGATTTGATAGGTTCCGGTGTCGTTTGTGAAAACTTGAAATTTCAAAGTTCATTAGGCTTGAATTGGGGTATGATTCGTGGTTTTAGCATTGTTTGAGATGATTTGAGGGTTCGCATAAGTTCGTATGATATTTTAGGACTTGATGGTATGTTTGATTGAGGTCCCGAGGGGGCTCAGGTGAGTTCCGGGAGGTTAACGGATCATTTTTGGACTTGGCATGTTGGCTGAAAACTGCTGGTGTGTTTTTCTGGTTTCCTTCTTCGCGTTCGCGAGTGGGCCCACGCATTCACGAAGAGGAGCTGAGTTGTTCCTCGCGTTCGTGGTTGGGTATCGTGTTTGCGAAGGGAAAAATAGATGGCATGGATTTTTGCCTTCGCGTTTGCAAAGAGGAACTTGCGTTCGCGAAGAAGAGCTCCGTAAAGCATCGCGTCCGCGAGCAGTGTCTCGCGTTCACGAAGAACAAATGTTAGGCAACACGATTTTGTGCTTCGCGAACGCGAGGGACCTATCGCGTTCGCGAGGAAGAGAGATCTGGACAGAAAGTTTAAGTTCTTTTCCATTTTTGACGGATTGGAGCTCGGGAAGAGGCGAGTTTGTGGAGAGTTTCAAGAAAAACAACGGGGTAAGTGTTCTTAACTCATTATTGGTCAAATTACCCGAATCCATAGTTGTTTTTAATATTTAATGGGTGAATTAAATTGAAAAGATTAGAAAACTCTCTTGGTTTAAATTGTAGATTTGAGGGTCGAGTTGAGGTCGGTATGGGTAGACTCGTGGTTGAATGGGCTTTCAGATTTTGTAACTTTTATCGGGCTCCGAGATATGGGCCCCACGAGCGATTTTTGAGCTAAAATTTGGATTTTTATGGAAAAATTATATTTTCATATGGAATTAATTCCAATAAATTTTATTGACCGAATCGAATGATTTATGGCTAGATTCGAGGCATTTGGAGGACAATTCACGAGGCAAAGGCATACCGGAGTAAAGAATTACACGGTTTGTGGTAAGTAACACTTCTAAACTTGTTGAGGGTATGAATCCCCGAATTTGGTATGATATGAATTGTTTGGAGGTGACACACATGATAAGTAATAAACATGTAAATGTGCACCACATAAAGTGTGTCTTGAATAAATCCTGTGAAGTAGTAAAATTAAAGAATCATGTTATTATCTGAACATGTGGCACGTGTTAGAGGAATTAAGTTGAGGCTAGTAATAAAGATCATGTTTAGGCTATGTGATGATATTTTAGGACCCATGGGGTCGTGATGCTGTTGAATTAATTATTCTAAAATATATATTTCACACTCAGTAATAATTATCCATTGTGAGGATATTTACGGGGTTGAGCTGCGCAATGCAGCAGGCCATAATGGCTTTATACATCATTATTATATGGATCGGGGCTGCCCGCCTGCAGCAGGCCTTATAGGCTTTACTATTTTATGGATCGGGGCTGACCGCCTACAACAGGCCTTATAGGCTTTGTTATTATACGGATCGGGACTGCCCGCATGCAGTAGGCCATATTGGCTTTGTATTATGCTTGGGCTGAAGGAGCCCCTCCGGAGTCTGTACACCCTCAGTGAGCGTAAATGATTATATATCTTCGGGATGGACTTCCCAGTGCATGGACTTGCCTTACTTATGATGATTCTATATATATTCTGGATGGAATTCCCAGGGCATGGACTTGCCTTACTTATTTGTATTGTAATGAGTTTACCTGGACATGAATCTTGTCAGTGTCAGTTATATTTGGAGATAAAATTATCCTAGGGCTGGATTGGCCTTATACGGTACTGAGTGACTGATTGTCAGTCGATGTGTATTTATAAACGGGTTGGAGCACCCTGGGCTAGATTGGCCATAAACAGTACCAAATGACCGGATAATTTGTTCCAGTATTTACATGAGGCCCTTCCTCATATCATGCAGTATTGATCTATTTCACTTGTGCTGTGTTTAACTATTAAATTTGAAAGCAT
Organism: Nicotiana otophora; assembly: GCA_000715115.1. Lineage (NCBI taxonomy): Eukaryota > Viridiplantae > Streptophyta > Magnoliopsida > Solanales > Solanaceae > Nicotiana > Nicotiana otophora. The sequence goes on along the minus strand of AWOL01S0072404.1, from coordinate 1,771 downwards.
GCCTACATTTTTGTACCATTATTTATATTGGACTGTACCTGCGGAGCTCGTCATTTCTTTCATCCCAGAGGTTAGTCTTGTTACTTATTGAGTTAGTTGTACTCATACTACACTCTGCACCTCGTGTGCAGATCCAGGTGCTCCCGGATACGAAGGCTGTTAGAATTCGGAGTTCTTTCTGTTGGAGACTATTAAGGTAGCTGCTTGAAGACCGCAAACTTGATTTCCCTTCCTGTTTAGTTATTGTACTATTTTATATTTCAAACAATGACTTTTACCCGTTAGACTTTGTATTCATTTAGATGCTCATGTACTCAGTGACACCGGGTTTTGGGAGTATTATATTTAAAATTGTGAGATTTCTTCCATTGAATTTAACTATTTTGTTTTCAAATTTAAAAACAAATGGTAGTTTATTGGGATTTTTGGCTTGCAATATTGAGATAGGCGCCATCACGACAGGTGAGATTTTGGGTCGTGACAAGTTGGTATCAGAGCCCTAGGTGACATAGATCTCACGAGTCATGAGCAGGTTTAATAGAGTCTTGCGGATCGGTACGGAGACGTCTGTACTTATCTTCGAGAGACTGCCGAACCCTTAGGAAATTTCACTTTATTGTATTCAGTCGTGTGAACTTGTTGGTTCCAGAAACTAAATGTCCTATTATTCTATTCTCTCACAGATGGTGAGGACACGTACTACCGGATCGGGCGGTCAACCACTAGTTCCACCAGTTAAGGCCACGAGAGGTCGGGGTCGTGGTAGAGGCCGGGGCCGAGGTGGAGGTCGAGGTATAGCTCGTGCGGTAGTTGGAGCAGTACCTGTAGTACCGCCAGTTGCTCCAGTTCAGGAACAGATTCCGGATACAATTGAGTCAGTGGGGCCAGCTCAGGCACCAGCTACACCTATTGTGATTCCAGGCCTTTAGGAGGCTCTAGCCCATATATTGACAGTTTGTACTGGTCTTGCTCAGGTGGTTTCGGCTCAGGCTGCACCTGCCACTTCTTAGGCCGGGGAAGGTACTTATACCCCTGTTGCCCATACTCCAGACCAGGTAGTACAGGGACTTCAGATACCGGGGGCACTACCAGCCCAACCAGTTGCAGCCGCTCAGTCCCCGGTAGCCCCTGTTATAGCAGATGATGAGAAGAGAAGACTTGAGAGATTTGGGAGGCTACGACCTCCATCATTTAGCGGTGATGAGTTAGAGGATGCTCAGGGTTTTCTAGATAAGTGCCAGCGGATGCTTCGGACAGCAAGTATTCTACAGACCAGTGGAGTCTCGTTCACTACTTTTCAGTTTTCTGGGGATGCCTTCAGATGGTGGGAGGCTTATGAGAAGCGTAGGCCGGTTGGTGCAGTACCACTTACATGGCAGGAGTTCTCCATTCTCTTTTTGGAGAAGTTTGTGCCACAGTCTCACAGAGAGGAGCTGCGCAGATAGTTTGAGCAGTTACGTCAGGATGGCATGTCTGTGACGCAGTACGAGATAAGATTTTCTGAGTTGGCTCGTCATGCAGTTTGGTTGGTTCCCACTGATAGGGAGAGGATTAAGAGGTTCATTGATGGCCTCACATATCAATTGTGGTTTCTTATGACTAGGGAGAGGGTATCTGGTGCCACTTTTGACGAGGTGGTTGACATTGCTCGACAGATAGAGGTGGTCCGTAGCCAGGAGCAAAGTGACAGGGAGGCTAAGAGGCCCCTAGGTTCGGGCAGTGTTGGTGGGGTACCTTCTGGAGGGCAGTTCTACCACAACAGGGGTCGTCC
>AWOL01S0072401.1:0-21742 GCA_000715115.1 Nicotiana otophora | reverse complement strand
AAAGCTACATAATTTAGATTTTTTAATTTACTATACTTTGTTTATTCGGTTGTATTATTTAATTTTTTTTTCTAATTCAGAAAGGAGGTAAATGCGAATTATTTCAAAAATAGCGGACCAAGAAGATCAACAAGTGATTTAAATAAAAAACAATTGGGAGATTTTGGATTACTTAACAGATCAAGGGATATTTTTAAAAGTTTGCTGATTGTAGGGGTAAATTTGGCCCGATAGTATAACAATAGGGGTAAATTTGTCCCGATAGTATAACGGAGGTCAAATATAGACAATATATGAAAGTAGAGAGGTATATTTGGCCCTTTTCCGTATCTTTTTTGTATAACTTTCTTGAGAGATAAAAATTCCATCCTTCATCTGCTTCACTTTTAGGCCCAGGTAGTATGACATGACCCCTACGTCTGTCATCTCAAACTCACGGGACATATCTTTATTAAAAGCTCTAAACAAACTTGGGTTATTACCCGTGAAAATAAGATCATCAACATAAAGACAAACAAGTAATATATCTCCATTAATATGAACTTAAAGGTAAAAAAACATATTCATGGAGACAACGAGTAAACCCATTATCTTGAAAATACTTGTCGATGTAACTATTCCATGCTCGTGGGGCTTGCTTTAATCCACATAAAGCTTTATTCAACCACAATACTTTATCTTCATGGTTTTTAACCACGAAGCCCAATGGTTGTTTAACATAGAGTTCTTCGTCAAGATAGCCATTCAAGAAGGCTAACTTGACGTCTAGTTGATGGATCTTCCACTTCATTTGCGCCGCAAAAGAGATCAGCAAATGAATCATCTCCATGCGAACAACAGGTCCATAGACTTCTTCATAATCAATGCCTTGATTTTTCTTGTAGCCTTTAGCCATAAGTCGTGCTTTGTGTCTCGCCACATCTCCATCAACAATCTTCTTTGTCTTATATACCCATTTTACTCCAATTGCGCGATGGCCCTTGGGAAAAGTTGTTAACTCCCAAGTGTTGTTCTTCTCTATTGACTCGATCTCCCNTGACTCGATCTCCTCCTCCATGGCTTGTCTCCATCTTTTGTATGTAACAGCTTTATCAAAGTTCATTGGTTCACTATCAGCAAAGAGACAATATAAAAAATCAAAATTAGTAACTTCTTCCGTGCCATCATAGAGCTCTTGAATGCTCCTTATACTTTGCGGTTGCTCATTTGAACTTTGTTGAGAAGAAGGAGATGCAACATTGGTTGGAGAAGGAGGTGGAGTTGTATCCTACACAAATTCCACGGTCTCTGGTTCTTCTTCATCGCCAAAGTATGGAATAAAATCATATGAAGTTTCTTCGTGAGCTTTCATATTCCATGCCAATTCTTCATCAAATTCAACATCACGACTCACCACTATCTTACCGCTACTTGAGTTGTATAGCTTGTAGCCTTTTCACAACTAGAAATACAGACTTTACCCACGGAATAATCGGAGAAAAATCTGTATGAAATTTTAATATTCCCATGACATTCCAGGGGAGATGCTTAGTGGGAATATGACTGGTAGAAAAATAGTTTTTCAGGACATTCCAGGGGAGATGCCTAGGGAGTTTCCCACTGAGGGCTTCACGAGAACTTGGTGAGGTCACATAGTGTATTTTTCGACGAACGTCGTGGGAAAAGTAAGATAATATAATAATTTAATTTTCTTAAGTTTCTCACCGAATCTGTGGGGTGTATTAAAAATAATTTAGATATTTTTTATTTTACACATGGAAGCAGTGAAAAATATTCGTAACCTGAAAATAAACACATGAAAATTCCCACGAAATTCAGTGGAAAATATTAAAATTCTAGAAAAAATATGCACAAAATTCCCACGGAGTCGGTGGGAAATCCGTGGGAAATCTGTAAAATATTTTCAGGCCAAATTTGTTTTTAGAACTACACCACCTGCCAAACAGAAAGTACAACCAACAATACAAGACTAAATACAATTAATCATTCAAATACTAAATTCAATATGGAATCCAATTCATTTCATAAACAACATCTAATTCAATCCATTTTATAAACAATATCCAACTAAACAGAAAGTAGAACAAAAACTCAAAAAATCCAACATTCAATATTCAACATCCAGCTACCATCCAAGACAAACTAATAAAAGAAACTAGTCCTTAGTTATCATCAGATGCCGGAGAATGGGGCACAGAAAATGCACCAGATGCTAAAAAGGAGTTTATCTGAGACTTGAGACTTTCAACATCACTAGTGACAAGTATTCCATAGTTATCATCAATCGACTGATTTTGAATGAACTCCTCCAAGCTTCGTTTTAAAGTATCCTATAAAAAAAATACAATTATTAAAGAAAATTTATGCAAGTAAGTATCTTCATTTCTCAATGAGACAAAGCAAAGGGAGTTCTGTGGGTTCAGTTTGCTTAGAGGCGGAAAGTCTAGAAGAGGCCTAGAAGACTTTAAAGTGAAACACACGGAAAGATAAAAAGCTTAACAGTCTGGCTGGACTTAATCATTTTAATATGTTTCAAAAATATCTAATGTATGAAACTTACTCGCATATAGACAATGTATCAGTACTTCTAATGAGAAAATATTACTACACCATCTCTTTTCTAAAAAATCAATACCCATAAGCCAACTAATAGGCACCACTGACATCTGCTCTCAATTAGATTCTATTATCTTCAACTTCTAAAGAACCAAACACCTAGAAACAAAGAAAATCAAATGGAAATGTTAAGCTAAGACAAGTACTCAAATGATAAAATCATTATCAAATAGACACATTCAAGCACCTAATGAAATAAGCCATGAACTCATTAATCCTCTTTAATTCTGAAAAATATTAGTAACTACTCTTTTTCTTTTTTCTTTTTTTAATTCAATTAAAATTTATATTTTTATATTACTGTGAACAAATCCAAACCCACCCTCATTCATGTACTATTAAAAGAATCTAAAAAATATTCCAAAAAGATATTCCAATATAAACTTAGACATTACTTTAGTAACTATATCATAAAAAATATGGCATAATTCAAGGAAACTCTGGTTTTATAAGGTGTTTGTCAGCGGTCCTAGCAGGATTATACTTGCATTGTTAAATCTGTAGCTACTTTTAAATAAAGACTACATTATTTTACAAGTTCTCAAGGAAGAAAATATTCCTCATTTTGACACGGACAACTTAGAAATCTTTCTAATTTCTCCATATTTGCGAAGAAAGCCTATAAATACATAACACCAATCAATATAAAAAAAACAGATCTGAAAAATAGACCAAACTAACAAGAATAAACCAAACTCAATATTGTCTTTTAACAAATTTATTATTTCTAAGACAAAACAAAAAAAGACTTAGGCATTATTAGACTATACATGCATACGAGAATAAAAATAATTGTTTCAAACCTAGGGTTTGAAATAGCAGAAAATTCCTAAGTTTCGAAAAATCAAAATAGAAAAAGGAGTGGGCGAGAGAGAGAGAGAGAGAGAGAGAGAGAGAGAGAGAGAGAGAGAGAGAGAGAGAGAGAGAGAGAGAGAGAGAGAGAGAGAGAGAGAGAGAGAGAGTTACATGAAAATTGAGTGAGGTGAAAAATTCGTCATTGGAGTGGAGAGACAGAGGGAGAAAACACGAAATAGACTAGGAGAAAACACGAAATAGACTAAGAGAAAACTAAAAGTTTATGTGGATAATAATAAAACTTTCCCACTATTTCTGTGGAAAATCACTGTGGGAAAACTTTTTCATAATGCACAAAAAATCAAAATTCAAAAATTTTCATTCATATAGAATCTGTGGGAATTATTTGAAAATATTTTTTTAATTTTTCCACTATTTTCCGTGGGAAATGTTTTAGTTTTATATAATACTTTTTAATGACTTTTCCCACTGAATTAGAGGGAACTAAATTATGCGCAGTTTTGCACAAAATCGTTCCCACGGATAGTCAATGGGAAACATTATTGTTTATTCATGGAAAAGAAATTTCACTTTTCCCATTAAATTTCGGTGAGAATTGTCACTAACAATTTTTTCGTGGGAAAATACTGTGTTTCTAGTAATGTTTGAACTCGTATCATAGCCAACAAACACATGCTTGACACTTCGATCGTCAAGATTCACTCTCCCTTGATGTGGCACATGAGCATAGGCTATACTCCCAAAGATTCTCAAGTGCTTGACACTTGGCTTTCTTCCACTCCATGCTTCTTGAGGGGTTTGATCTCTAACATTTCTTGTTGGAGACCTGTTGTTCAAATAAATTGCACAAGATACAGCTTCTGCCTAAAATTCCTTGGGCATACTTTTAGCTTTTAACATACATCTAGCCATAATAAGAATCGTTTGATTCTTTCTCTCTGCAACTCCATTTTGTTGGGGTGCATAAGGTACCGTTAGAGGACGACGAATTCCATGAGACTGACAGAAGTCATTAAATTCTTTTGAAGTGAATTCGCCTCCTCTATCAGACCTTAAAGCTTTTATTTCATAGCCTCTTTCTTTCTCCATAAGTACTTAAAATTTTTTAAAAGCTGCAAAAGCTTCAGATTTTTGGTTCAAGAAATAAATCCAAGTCTTTCTACTAAAATCATCAATGAAAAGTAGAAAGTATTTACTTTTACCAAATGAAGGTGGATTGATTAGTCCACACACATCAGTATGAACAAGCTGAAGTTGTTTAGTTGATCTTTACATGGACTACTTTGGAAAACTCCTCCTTGCATGTTTTCCAAGAAAACAAGCTTCGCACAATTTATTGGGATGGTTGATTGCTGGTATCCCATGTACCATGTTCTTTTCTCCCATTGATTTGAGTGCTTCAAAATTCAAGTGCCTAAATCGCATGTGCCAACACCATAATTCATCTTGCACATTAGCATTCAAACACTTTGCATCAATTGTTTTACGATTCAGAGAAAATAATCTATTCTTTGCCATATTCACTTTAACAATTAGAATTCCACCTGAATCTCTAAGCCAAAGATGCATATTTTTCATGTGGATGTCATATTCCTTTCAAGAAGTTGGTCCAAACTCAAAATATTACTTTTTATTTTGGAACATAATAAACATCTTGAATTAGCTTGTGACTACTGTCTTTACAGAAGATCAGAATCGTACCTATCCCTTCGATTTGAACCCCTCAATAGCACACACCACAAAATTAAATTTAGATGTTAAAGTGCGAATGATCTTTTCTACCACACTGACATCTTCTATGTCCTCCCTGTATCTTCTTAATTGATTTACACCAACCTTCACTTTTGAACAATAATCCGAAATGCATTCAGATTCTTTTATTTTTAAAACTTCAAAGTTAGCCCTTAGAGTTTGAAGTTTTACCTTCCTCACCTTGTCAAATCATTGAAGAAACTTTTGTAAAATCTCTCAACCTTCCTTTGAGGTGGTAACATCTGCCACCTTCCCAAACATGACATCATCCAAATATTGGTGGATGAGCGTGATGGCTTGTTGATTCTTCTTCCTTGTCTTTGCCAAGACATCTTTTTCATTTTGAGGCAGAGCTTCCTCATTATCGGGTTTTGCATACCCTCTATCTATAATTTTTCACACATCCTGGGAGCCAAGAATGACTTTCATACATAGACACCATTTCTCATAATTATCTTTTCTGAGACGGGGGTACTGAAAAAACAGCGTACCATTATTTGCCATGGCTCTGCTACCACGTTGTTGGGAAAAATAATAATCCCGCCCAGAAATAATATCTACGGAAAATAATAATGACACAAGAGAGTAACAACGACATCAACTCTTTTGACAAGGTAAATACAATACCCGAGCGGAGCAATATTACCACTATAATATTACAATTTTGTAGTGTCAAGAGAGTACTACAATGTTTGAAAGAAATAACACTCTTTATTTAAAATACCTCACTACAATATTACTCACACTCACTATTTATCTCACAGACTATAATTTGTGGATTACTCTCTCTAACTTCTATTGATTCTAACACCTCTATTTATAACAAGAAATTTTTGGCCTAATAGTGGATATGATGTTACGGCAAATGTCATGAAACTTTTGGTCCACAATTAGTGGATATCATGAAAACTTGGCCCCTCTTGAAAAAGAAGCCAATGGTCATATTACACTTGGATGAACCCATCAGGAACTACCATTTTAACTAATAGTTTTCTTTGAAATAACATCAAAAGATATTCCATTTTGTTGAAGCCTGTCTTGGAGGTCTGTCGGGCCAAACACAATCCCAGGAGGGAAAACACCTCCCTTTGGAAGATTGTCTCGTTCCTTGAGCAAAACGAGGGCACACTGGACAAGAATGATAGGAGTTGTCAAATAACCAATCTCAGGTCCCATTACTCTTGTAATTATCTCCGTATCAGGTTTCCTGTTTCCTTGTGATGCAAGACTGTCGTCACTAAATCCATGTCCAACAAACCACATCTTAAAGGTAGCACTTGCCACTTGATCTTCAGTTGGACCTTTTTTCCTGAAATATCCAAGACTGAACACTGAAGGGAAATTCAAGAGCAGCCATCTGCCGATACCAGTTTTACCAAAGAGACCAATGAACCAGCCAACTATAATGAAACGAACAACACCTAACAGAGATTTCGAAGCTATTTTCATACCAAAGTGAGCTGGCTTTATGCTAGACCAAAATGCCTCCCTCCTCTCAATCTGTTCGGTGCTTTCGTTAACACCAGGTAAACCACGAGGATCTTCAGCCAAACATGAAAGTGTTCTCCGGACTACAGTTGCATCTGCTGATGGTAATTTTACAGCCCAAAGCCCAATTTCCTTTAGGCGGTGTACCATTGGACCTTTAGGTGAGGGAGGACCGGACATCTGAAACAAACAGGAAAATATTGGAGCGTGAAAGAGAAATAATATGTTTCACAGAATCTGATGTGTTATTTAAGAAAACGTAAATGGTGCTGTGCACATTTTTATAACATCGCGGAAACTACCTTAACGTAATTGACTGCGTGGACATTAATGACTAACGTTTACACCTTCAATCGCATAATGACTAATATAGTTCTAAGCTTTAAGGATCAATTACTTCTTAACGGTCATCATTTGATCTCCAGTGAAACAAAAGAGTAGTGAATTAAGATAGAATAGTTATCAAGGATTTGACGTATGTGATTGACCTGAGCCTTTAACACTTTTCCCACAAAAATCATTGGCTACTCCACCCATAGCCTTCATCTTTTGCGTTCGAATCTTATAAGTTTTCATATGGTACCAGAGTCAATATCTGATAAATCCGTATGCGTAAGTAACTCAAAAATCGGTTAAATTAGAAGGGAGGGTGTCGAGTTGCATTTATCGTGCATGAGCTGTTTAATGGCTTTCAAAAATATCTACTCTTATAAAAGTCTTTAAAGTTTTTGGATCGAATGTTCAATTCTTTCCAATCTAACTTCATTAAAAGTTTGAATATATCTTCATATACATTAAGCGAGATGAGTGTATAAGCCATGTTATGATCATAAAATCTTACCACAGGACGAGGCATCTTAGGCCGGGAGCGCCTTAGTTCCTGTAACTTGTCCGCATTAGCCACACTAAGCACCGCTGACTCATACGTCCCCAAGTTTCCAACAATTCTCTTGTCCGATTCTAAACTAATGTAGGCATCAACCTGAGTATGAATCGCCGGCGGCAGCCACTGTCTCGAATTGAACATCCAGCCTAATTCAGCAGGAATAGAATCAAACCCACAGGCCGAAACAACTAAAGATCCCATTTCCACAGCCTTCTCATGGTACTTCATTTCCATCCTCTCCATAAACTCGGGCTCTCCACAAATATCCAAGTAATCACATCCAGAGTCAGCACAGGCCTTAACAACGGGCTCACCGTATAGACGAAATGGGCCGACACAGTTGAGAATGATTTTAGCCTGAGACACGAGGTGGCGGAGAGAAGATGGGTCGGTGGTGTCGGCGGTGAGGATTGGAATTTGGTGTTGTGGATTTGAACGGGAGGCCCATTGGAGTGCATGGGAAAGTTTTGAAGTGTTACGGCCTGCTATAGCTAAGCTTTTTAATGGGGAAGATGTAACGTTTAGGAATTTGAGAGCTTCTCTAATGACGTATTTGCCTGTAAAACCTGAGGCACCTAAGATTATCACGTCGTAAGTCGGGTTTGGATTGTGTTTTTGAGACATTCTCCTGCTAGATATCGTAATACAAGTTGGATGACGTGAGTTTTTGAGATAAAGTCCAAAGTAGTCCAATATCTTTGGAGAAGTCATCTTATTAGTCCACATTTTTTGAGACCGAACTTCCGTCAGTTTATTTGTCGAGAAAAAAGCCACGTACACCTCACGTGATCTTTTCTTTCCCTCTAAAACTTAGCCGGAGCGCAGAATCCCGCAAAATGAATCCTCCTGTATTGTAAGCTGCCATGACAAGGACAAAGAGAAATGAGGAATGATAAAATCACTTAGAAATATGAAGTCGATGGGCTTCAAAATCCACGGATGCAAGAATATCATTGATGGGTCTATTGTAAACGGTCTTTTTACGATCACTCGCAGTGACGTATCTAAGTTAAGATATGAGTTCAAATGAGATCATGCTCCTCTCCCTAAACTATGTATAATTATATTATATATTTTTCAGAATTACTTATCCAGCTCTTTAGTACCAGGTTCATCTGAACTCAGTTCTTTCGATACAGAACATAAATTTATGTATAAAAATCATTAAAATTGTAATAAATAGTTGATGTAAACCCATAACTTTAACAATATAATATGTTAAATGCTAAAAGTCTTAAAGGTCACCCATAAAGTCTAAATCCTGAAACCGCTTTACGTTCACCCATGTTCAAGGATTCCTATGGTGCAATAATTATCGGGTACACATCTATAAGTAAAATTAGCGGTTCAAATCCTACTCCAGACGATTTTATTTTCGACACGGAGCATATAGATATATATGTGAGGATCACTAAAATTTCAAAAAGTATATAATTTTGAACCTATAATTTTTTAAGTATGGTAGGTTCATGGTAAACAACTAAATTTAAACCCGTCAAATGTAAATTCCATAGAATCACCTTTTCAGAGTAGTGCGCACATCCTCTTGAAATCTTAGTTCCGTCTCTATTAAATCACAAGATAAATATAAGGTTTGTATATATACTACCCTCCTGAGATCTCAATAATAGAATTTCAGTAGTATATTGTTATTACTGCAAGAAAAGCATTGACACGAGCTTCTTTCACTACATATATCGCACCCCCTTTTCTCGAAGAAAAAGAATGTTAAAGTTTTGGAAAAAAGGGAAGAAGCTAAAAATATGGGACAATATGGTAACTCTAAGAATTCTAATTATTGTGAAGTCGACACCTAACATTTATTCATAATGCATTAAAATTTCTTTATTATAGCTAATGGCTCTAAGTCCAACTATATAACCCATTATGTTTATAACAAAACGTTTATGAAAATGACGGAATCCAACATGCAATGCAGAGCGTGAGAACGTAAAAGCGAACACTTAATGTGCTATCAGAATCAAACATCAAATTCTATGACGAACTCAGGAACTCAATACTAATTATTTCATTTTTTTTCAATTTGTTAGTCCTCAATATACAAGAGAAGAGATACAAAAAATTAAACTAAACGGAAAATTGTATTCTAACATAGAATGGAAAAACCTCCGTATTGCTACCTGATGACAAAATGAGAACAGAGCAAGACCAAGCCTTCAAACATAGATCTGGTATTGGGGCACGAGGAGGACTTGAGAGGAGCAAGTGCAAAGATTTGGTATTGGGGAGAGGGTTTTGCCGTAATGAGGGGACAAAGCCATGAATGTGATGCTTTTTTCATCAAAGATTTTGTTCTCTTTTCCCCCCTAAATATAATCGACTCACTATTTAATTCCATATTTATAGCCAAATGGTTGACAAGGTGGGTTGCTCCGATGGTAAGCACCCTCCACTTCCAACCAAGAGGTTGTGAGTTCGAGTCACCCCAAGAGCAAGGTGGGGAGTTCTTGGAGGGAAGGATGCCGAGGGTCTATTCGAAACAGCCTCTCTACCCCAGGGTAGGGGTAAGGTCTGCGTACACACTACTCTCCCCAGACCCCACTAGTGGGATTATACTGGGTTGTTATTATTGTTGTATTTATAGCTAAATGGTTAAAAGAAAATATTTATTCAGGGTCGGATAGTGAACTTTTTAAAAACGGGTCAAATGTGGATAAAAATTATATTATTCACTTAGAAAATGAATAATTAATTAATGAGTTTAACTTTTATATTTGTAAAGTTTCAAATTGAGGTTCCTCAAGTTTAAAACACTAGGAATTTATATTACTCGTTAACACATTTTTTATCGATATTAAATATGGATCAGGCTAGATAATTTATCCGTTTTGCATTACCCGTTTGACCCGTCCATATGCGATCCGACCCGCTAGTTTGCCGCCCCTACTCTTACGATATTAGGTTGCTTATCCCTTCCCCCATTATTAGTTAGGTATTACCTGCTTTCATTTTTAATGCTATCCTCTATTTTGTAGCACTGCTTGGCAAAATATAAATTGAATCACCTCTTTTTTCTTTTTTATTTTTTGGTCAACAAATTAGGCATACTGAAAAATGGATAATTATCAGATAAGATAAGAAGCATAAATTTTAATGGTATAGCTTATAGCTGGTAAATTGTGAGGTAAAAAACAATGAAAAGAGAAAACAAGAGTTGTGGTGGAGTGATTACTCCTTTATCATTAATCAGAGGTCTCGAGTTCGAGTCTTTGGGTATGGAGTCACTTTTGTTAGGGAAAACTTTATTCCCAATGCGAGATTCTCCAACACAAATTCGGATTTAGTTAGACCCTAACACTGAGTGACATCGGGCGGGAACAAAAAAAATGTAGGTGAGAATGGTCCACACTGTACTGCACAAAAGTTTTGTATGGTCACCTCATCATGGAAATGGACCCCAATATATAAACAAGTTGGTTCCTCTGGCACTGTTGCAGTGTAAAATTCAACAGGAAGAGGAAATGACAATGAAGGAGTAAATGTTATCTCTTTCTCTTGGGTGACTATTCACAAAGGCGCATGAGGTAGGTGGAAAGACGTAAATACATAATATGTATATCAGTATATGTATTGTATAGGTCAAAAATCTGTCCTTGGAATATTTAGCATAAAGTGACATTAATGAATGTCATCGGTCTAGCTCGTCTAAGCCATAGCGAGATTAATGGCCGCGATATCGATTATTAGTGATAAGGCTTGTAACAGCTAATTTGTCATAATAGGGTATTAAAAGGGGAGTATTCTAGTGAATATTCATGGTGTTTGTACTATTAGAGTTTTCTAAAAAAATGGGCTCATATATATAGAAAAAAGAGACAATGATAAGGGAATGTAATATTTTCCTGATAAGAACACTTTTGAGAAGAAGACTCCCTTTCGGAAAGAAATACAAAAGCTATCTTTTTATAAAGATTCTCTTTCATATTATTCCTGACTTTTCCACCAGATCCAAGGATTGTTCATGCAAATCTTGGATCTATTTGTCATTCACCGTTGTTAGGCAGAATGTTCACCTTGTCCATTCATTATTGGGTGAACCGTTCTTTCTATTTACAAAAATGCCATTTATTGACATTTATTGCTAGATATATCTCATTTAATGTTCTTGTTGCAAGAGTATTTCATATTTATTGTCATCAATCATATGCGAGCTTAGTCTCATCTATCGTGCTTAGTCTCATCTTTATGCTTAATATCTAAAATTATTATCCTTAACTAGATTTGACCCTTCATTATATATATTTAATAGTTTAATTGGAGATTATATTTCTTGGTCAAATAATTTGGCGCCGTCTGTGGGAATTTCTAGCTAAGCTTTTTAGTTTCTTCTAGATCTACAACTGGCACTGATTGCTGACGTAAAAAAAAGAAGAGAAAAGAACCTTTTTCTCTCCTCTTTCATAGATCAAACATGACAGGTAACAAAGAAGAAAGAGTAAGAATTATGAGTGACCTTTCAACCAACCTCATGGGCATCATTCACGAGAGCTCAGAAGTAGTGGACGAGGCACAACTCCCAATGCCTCTCCTAGGCGAAGTGGATCACCCCCTCTCCACTGCAGCATCACAAAACCCCTTGGCAAGACAACCTCCACATCCATGGGAGAGGAAGCACTGCCAGTGATAAAGAAGCTCCTTGAAGCCTGGTTAACTGATACACTGACCAGAGTCCTCCATAAGTCCGTTAAGGGCGCGGCCGCAGCGACTGCGAGAACCTATGCTACGCCACCAGAGAACGAGCAACATGATCAACTTCCCCCGCTCGCAACAATATGTATCACTCACAATATTGTTAATAATGCAGGTAATGACGCCCTCACAACCATTCTGAAAAGGATGGAAGGAATGGAAAATGAGAACAAGGCACTTTGGTACCAAATGAGACAACACCAAGAAAGGGTCGATAAAATACCGGGCACTCCTAAGTTATTACCGAAGAGAGATACCGGTCGGTTCGTCGGGCAGTCGTACAGCGACGGCGCTGCCCCGCACGCCATACCGAAGACTTTTAAAATGCCTCCCTACTTGCAAATATACGATGACACGATCGACCCCGAAGATCATGTGACCCACTACGTCACCACTGTGAAAGGCAACGACCTCACAAAGGAACAAGTATCCTCCGTTCTGCTAAAGAAGTTTGACGAAACCCTCATGGGAGGAGCACTAACCTGATACTCACAACTACCAGCCCGTTCCATCAAAACTTTTAAGGAAATGGCCGATAAATTCGTGACGGCCCATGCCAGATCCAAAAAGGTCGAGGCAAAAGTGAATGATATCTTTGCTATCAACAGTCGCTAGGAGAAGGGCTTAGGGATTTCCTCACCCGTATCAACCGAGTGAGAATGACTTTGCCCAATGTATCATAAGGAATGACGATGGTCGCTTTTACAAATGGACTGAACAGAAATGGTTCGAGAGCGACAAGAAAATTACTGAGTCGGCTTATGAAATACCCCCCAACAACTTGGTACGAAATACATAATGCATACTGTGCCGAAGTTCGAGCAGACGAAGACGACCTCAATGGTATAACTCATCGACTGACCTCAGTACAAGCAGAATCCAGAAAAGATCAGAGAAGTGTTATCAGAAGAGATCTGGCAACCTCATGGACAAACCGGCACCGACATCTCCCATATGTCAGAACTACCTTTATACCCTCATCCCGCCATGAATAAGGCCCACCCCGACCAAGAACAGGGACTCATCAAAATGAAAGATGTATGCCCCATTTATTATCCACTCATAATTTTTGCGTGTCACCTACAGAGATCGTCTACACCCTGGAGAAGCTCGGGTCAAAGGTGAAGTGGCCGCAAAAGATGAGGTCAGACCCGAATACCAGAAAATCAGACGCCTTCTCCGAGTTCCATCAAAAGCAAGGACACAAAATTGAAGATTGCATATCCCTAAGACAAGAGGTCGTAAATATGTTGCGATATGGGCACCTCTGTCACGCCCCAAACTCGGGGAGCGCGACCGGCGCTCAACCGAGAGAACCCGGCCGAGCAAGCCTATTAGATTTCCTTCTACCCAAACTCATCCATGAATAAGGAGGAGATGTACTCCATTAATCATTCACTGAAAAGATTTTATTAACAACTTCTTTTTCATTCCCATTAGCAGATTCATTCATAATTTTCAAAATATTACGAGTTCATAGAATTAATGAAAAACATGATTTCCAATTATCAACATTTCTAGTTCAATTCCCACCATCAACCATAACCCACAACCTGTCTACGGAGCCTCTAAGTACAATAGAAGAGTAATATGAAAATGCCGGCAACAAGGCCCCGGCTATACCTCAAAACACAGTACATGAGAAACAAATACATGACCCCGAAATGAAGTGGGGCTCACCAAATCAGCTAAAAAGAAGGTGTACTGCTATCACTGATCAATGTCTCCTGCTGTGGAATCACCTGCATCCATTTAAAGATGCAGCTGCCCCAGCAAAATGGACGTTAGTACTGTCGAATAACANCACTAGTATGCATAGCTAAAAGTCCTCTTTCAAAATAGAATGCCCATATAAGAAAAGGTAACACATAGAAACAGCAAGTTACCATCCACAATATCCAAATGTCCAGTTAAAAACATGATAATTTTCAAAATACGAAAATAATATATATTTTTGGTTGGGAGATCATTAGCACCGATATACCACCGTCTTTGTTAGCACGGAGTCCGATCACGCCCGATCGGCTAGGCCATCTCCCCACGAATAATGTGGTTTGACATGTGATGTGAAAGAAAGTTGTTACCAAGAGTAGTACCACGATGTGCGCAACATGGAGTCCGATCTCCACCCGATCAGCTAGGCCGTTTTCCCACATATGCCGTGTGGGTTGACTTTTCCATTCCACAATTATTACCAGTTCATCCCAATTAAGGGGAATAATTTCACAATTTCATCCCAAATAAGGGGAATAACCACAATCCACCCCTACACCGGCACGTGTAGTTTTAGGTGTGGGCCTTATGACCCACCCTTCCTCGGTTTTACTAATGATACTCCCAAACACATTTTATTTTTGATTTGCACACAGAGGTAATATAATTACAATTGTACTCACCTCAACATCCTTCACATTGTATAAATTCTCATTAGTATTTCCAGTCATTCATAACGACAATATATTCTTGGCTCATTTGGTCATTCAAAAGATTCTTTATTCCTGGCACGATGGCCGTATTTCATATTCCACACTTTTACCTCTTTCAATTTCAAAGATCACCATCAAATATCAACATATATGATATTTCAGAAATCATTTACTTCAAATCCATTTGAAATGGGACCTTCAAACACAAGTGGTTTCTTCCCAAAGAATGAGGTATACCAACCAATCGTAGAAATACATATGAAGAATCATAAACAGTCAATACACCATTTTCTCTTACAATAATCTTCCCTAGAAATGACAATGTACAATTTTAACACATGAGTATATAAAACTCGAATCACACTGGATATATTTATAAATCAAAGCATTAGTTAAAGCAGCCACTAATGGGCATGAATTTAGTACAAAAGCTTTTAGACAATTCTATCTTCGAAGTCATTTTTAAAACATTTGAGTCGAGACTCATTTCATAACCTTTATCACATAATTTCATTTCATTTCATTGGCACCACTGGCCACAAGTATAACTTTCACTCCTGCAAAGTGGCCACACTCTATATCCCCAATTAACTTATTTCACTTCCAACCATCTTTATAGATTATCAACAATAAGATATTTCCAAATCAAGACTTTAGGTACACATATGAGCAATTAAAAGTCTTAAGAATATTGAGATTTTCTCACACACTTTGGCATACTATCTTTCATTGAAACACGGCTCAAAGCCATAACCTTTTAATATGTAACCCATACTTTGAAACTTACGGAAACATTATGGAATTCAATTCCAAGAGAGAAAGTTTAGCCAACATACCTCAATTGATAACTCCTCTTTGAAGCTCGGATGCGTACCTGGATGCTATGACAGTACTTCACTGCCAGTCTTTCTTTCGGACGCGGCCTCGGATGCTTCGCATCCGCAGGCTCCTCCGCCAGCCTTTGGTAATTTGGTCATAACTTCTTGTAGGAATGTCCAAATGACTAACGGTTTGAAGAGTTAGAAACTATACTCAAATAACTTTAATTTGATAGGTTATACACCACATAACTCCTTATATATATGTATATATGATCGTCCAAAATTTGGTCTTGTGCGTACTCATTTGGAACTTTAGTCTATCATGAAATTCCCAACTTGATTTGGACTTAGGGCTCTCCTTAGACCCCACATCACTTATATTATGCCTTGTACACTTATTATCATATCCAATTGATATCCATTATATTAATAGTCCTTGTCTGCAATCAACTTTCTTACTAGCGCTAAAGTACTTCGAAATTTTCTGGGGTGTTACAACCTCAAAGAACTGCTGAGTGACCGGGGAAGAACTAACTTTGCCAGGGGGCGCGAACAACATCAAGGACTGCCAAAGCCGCCCTCACCAGGTCGTACCATCCACATGATCATAGGCGGTGAAAACGATGCTTCCTCAACAATGTAAAGTTCACCACGACCCACAAGCTCCAACAGTCGATCACCCACAAACGATATGACGAATTCAAAGAAAGTATCATCTTCGATAAGTCAGATATCAACGGTTTGGCATTCCCTCGCTATGACGCTCTTGTTATTATTTTATGAATTTTAGATACCGACGTAAGACGGATCATGGTAGATGATGGAAGCAGAGCATGTATTATCCATCCTCGAGTACTCACACAAATTAAACTCGAGGAGAAGATAGGACCACGCTACATCACACTAACGAGTTTTAACAATGCAGTTGAACGAACATCTGGCGAGATCACACTCCCCGTCCTGGCGGGTGGCATCACTCTGCAGACCACATTCCACATCATGGATTAGTACACAACATACAACTCCATAATAGGGCGACCGTGGATACACACTATGAGAGTTATACCCTCCAGGTTGTACCAAGTCATCAAATGTCCAACTCCTTGGGGGATTTTCAGCATATGCGGGGAACAACGTACATCTCAAGAATGCTTCCGCATCGCCCTAGACTGCACAACCACTCAACAAATGAAAGACAAAGAGAAAGAAGCATAGCAATCAAGAGGGTCGATGTCGGTAGACGACGACATCCAAGACGTCATCAAAAACCCAGATGTGGATGAGGCCGCGGGATCGACTATAGAGGACCTCGACCCCGTTCAACTAGATGTCAACTATCTTAACAAGAAAGCTTGCATCTTCTACAAACTCCAAGAGCCAGGTTAGTTCCACAAATTCTTAATTGCTAACGCGAACATGTTTGCTTTTAGCCATGGAGATATACTAGGTATCCCAAAAGAGATCACCACATATAGATTGAACGTCGATCCACTCTGGCAGGTTCGACACAAGTTCAATTCTCCAATCAATGACGCAGTGCCCGAAGAAGTGGTAAAATTATTGGAAAATGGCTCTATCAGAGAGTCTAAGTACCCCCAATGGGTCGCCAACGTGGTCATGGTAAAAATGAAAAATGGCAAGTGGCGGATATGCATGGATTTCACCGACCTGAACAAAGCTTGCCCCAACTCATCGATGCGACAACCGAAAATGAGTTGCTGAGTTTCCTAGATGCCTACTCGGGCTACAACCAGATCCTTATGGAGAAAGCGGACAAGGAAAAGACCACTTCATCACCCACCGGGGGCGTACTGCTACAGGGGTAATGCCTTTCGACTGAAAATGTGTGGGCAACTTACCAGAGACTGGTGACGAAAATGTTCAAAGAATAACTCAAAAGACAATGGAGGTATACATCGACGACATGTTGGTCAAATCCAAAAAGAAATATGATCACATCGATCATTTAAGAGAAGCCTTCAGCATACTTAGGTAATACAGCATGAAGTTGAACCCTCGAAAAGTGCACATTCAGCATGGCCTCAGGAAAATTCTTGGGTTTCTTAGTGTCGCAGCGGGGTATCGAGGTCAATCCCGACCAAATCAAGGTCATCGAGGGTATACCAGAGCACTTGACCACCAAAAAACAAGTCCATAAGTTAACCGGACGTATCGCCGCCCTATCAAGATTCGTCTCACGAACCTCCGATAGGTGCCATAAATTCTTCGGCGTACTTAAAAAGGAAAATGACCTTTTATGGAACCTTGAATGCGTCCAAACATTGAAGGATTTGAAGGTATACCTATCCCTGCCGCCGTTGCTCTCAAAACCAGAACCAAGACAACCTCTCCTCGTCTATCTCTCCGTATCTGAAGTAGCTGTGAGCGCAGTCCTAGTCCAAGAAAGTAAAGGTACGTAATCTCCTATCTATAACATTAACAAGACACCAGTCAACGCCGAGATGAGGTACCCCCACCTTGTAAAACTGGCTTTGGCCTTAGTCGTAGCTTCACAGAAGCTTAGACCGTATTTCCAATGTCATCCCATCTCGATCGTCATGACTTTTCCCTTAAGAAGCATTTTACACAAACCCGAACTTTTGGGTAGATTGGCCAAATGTGCCAACAAACTAAGTGAGCATGATATCACATATCGACTGTGAACGGCGATAAAGTCTCATGTCCTCGTAGACTTTGTCGCCGACTTCAGTGCGCACATACTGTCCGAAGTTGAAAAGGAACCCATCCACACTTATAAAACACATGACCTCTAGGTCCTATACATCGACGGTGCATCTAACACGTCGGGGTCTGGGATGGAACTCGTACTCAAAGTCCCAACAGGCGAATTGATTCGCCAGTCCATAAGGTGCCCGGACATGACTAACATTGAGGCCGAGTATGAGGCCGTAATTGCAGGACTAAGACTAGCACTCAAATACGGGGGGAAACGGCTAAGGTTGCGCTGCGATTCTCAACTCGTGGTCAACCAAGTCACAGGGAATTTCCAAATCAAGGAGCAGAGGTTACAAAAATACTAGACCCAAATCTTTAAACTACTACCTGAGTTCGACAAATGTCACCTCGACAAGATTCCCCGAGCACAGAATATCGAGGCGTACAACCTCGCCAAATTGGCAGCAGCCACCAAAAACATCACAAACGGAGATCAAAGTGTGGTTCACCTCCTCAATTCGTCGATAGACCAAATTGAGGTAAGAATCGTAAACCTAACTTGGGACTGGCGCAACCGTATTGCTACATATTTTCAGGATGATATACTCCGCAATGATAAAAAAGAGGTCAAGAAACTGCGGATGCAAGCAGCCAGGAATAAACATTATTCACAATGACCTGCACAAAAGGACATATGGTGGCCCCTAGCAAAATGCTTGGGAACAAATCAAACGTGGCCCGTCATTGGAAAAGTGCACGAAGGCTAATGCAGAGTTCACTCCTGAAATCGAGCGTTGGTCAGGTGCCTCATGTGAGCAGGATAATACTGGCCCACCATGAAAAATAAAATCGTATATTTCATGAAATAATGCGAGCAATGTCAGAAGTATGCCCCAATGATCCACCAAGCGGGCGAACAACTACATTCATTGACTTCCCCTTGGTCGTTCATCAAATGGGGAATGGATATCGTGGGCCCCCTCCTGGCTGAACGATGTAATGCATGATTTCTCTTAGTTTTAACTGATTATTTCTCGAAATGGGTAGAAGCAGGAGCATTCGCCCAGATACGCGAACATGAAGTAATCGTCTTCATATGGAAAAATATCATATGTCACTTCGGTCTCCCCAAAGAAATCAGCTGCGACAACGTACCTCAATTTGCAGGAAAGAAGGTCGCGCGAATTTTTGGAAAAATGGTACATCAAAAGAATACTGTCAACGCCTTACCACCCCGCAGGTAACGGGCAAGCGAAATCCTCGAATAAGTCAATACTGAACATCATGAAAAAGAAACTCGAAGACACCAAGGGACTGTGGCCGGAGGTATTACCAAAAGTACTCTGGGCCTACTGAACAATGCCAAAAGCGAGCACCGGGGAAACACCATACTCGTTAATCTATGGGACTGATCTAGTAATACTTGTTGAGGTCGAGGCACCCAGTCTAAGGTACTTTCTCGAGAGCGGATCCCAAAATGATGATAGTAGAAGGTAAGAACTCGACGTCGAGGAACGAAGAGATATGGCTTACATAAGAATGGTCGCCCAAAAGCAACAAGCAGAACGCTACGATAACAAGAGGGAAAAAACCAAGCCACTTAAAGTCGATGTCACGACACAAAACCTAACCCGTTGTGACGGTGCCTATCACGGTACTAGGTAAGCCGACCTTTCCAAAACACTTTCAAAATTTAACATAAGTGAATTAAGACATTAAAAATAGCCGGAGTGTTTTTATAAATACGGGGTAAAACCCAAATAAAAGATAAGTGCTGATAAATAGCCTGACATCGGGATGTCACTAAGTCATGAGCATCTAGATAACAAAACTAATATAATTGGTGTCTAAGTATCAATACAAGACAAAAAGAGATATAGAAGGAGAGACAAGGTCCTGCAGACGTCGGCAGCTACCTCGTAGTCTCCGGTACCCGATCGCTCCCGAACTCAATGACCTCCGTAATCACACACACTAGGATCTGCACATAAAGTGCAGGATGTAGCATGAGTACAACCAACTCAGAAGTAACATAAATAAATAAAGAACTGAGAAGCAGTGACGAGAGATACATTACAATTCATTTTAAAAGTTTTTAGTAAAGAGTGAACATGCTTTCAAATTCTGTGGTATAAGTCAAATCAGTTCGCGCTCATGTAAAACATAATGAATCTTCCAAAAATTTCACAATAACAACAGATAACAACTAAGTGCAACCATAAATAAAAGCAAGTACAACCTCTCAAGGCAGCAGTCAATCAACCCATCTCAACAGCTCACACTCTCGGCTCTGAGGCCTCAATCCACACTCTCAATAGGTACCTGCGCTCACTGTGGGTGTTCAGACTCATTAGGGGCTCCTACAGCCCAAGCGCTAATCCACACGGACAACTCATGTGCTGCACAAACAACTCATGTGCTATAATATCATATCTGGATCCGCACGGACAACTCACGTGTTGCACGGACAACTCACGTGCCATAGTATAAATACAAGGATCTGCACGGACAACTCACGTTCCATATAATAATACCTCACAACCAAGCGATCAGACTTACTCAGTCATGAACCTCTCTAGTCTCGTAGCTCTCAATAAAGAAAGGAAAAACAACCCAAATCAAAGTGTTACAGTATATCATCATGGAAAACAAATAACAGAGACTGAGGTAAACATGTACAAGAATCACTAAGACTGAGTATAACTACCACGAGCAGGAATATAGCCTAAGCATGATTTCTAACATGAAAGGCAGTAAATTTCTAGTAAATAGGAATGCATATAAACACAAATAAAGGCTATTAGACTTCATAGTCTCCCGGGATGGACCAAGTCTCAATCCCTCATAGAGTACATTGACACCCACATCACCTAACATGTGTGCCACCTCCGAACAGTCACATTATACCAAACTCCGGGTTTCATACCCTCTAAACCAGATTTAAAACTGTTACTTACCTTAAACCGATTAAATCCCTACTCCACGATGCTCCTGCCCTTCGATTTGGCCTCCAAATGCTCCGAATATATTCACAATTAGTACAATACCATCAATTTATGCTAAAGGAATGAATTCTACAAGAAAAACTATCAATTTAGACCAAAAACCCGAAATTGGATCAAACTCGGCCCCCGGGCCCATGTCTCGAAATTCGACAAAAGTTACAAAACTTGAAAGCCTATTCACTCACGAGTCCATACATATGAAATTTATCAAAATCCGACATCATTTGGTCCCTCAAATCCTTAAATTAAACTCTCCAAAATCCCAAGCCCTAACCCCCTATTTTCACCCCTAAATTCCACTAATTAGATAATAATACAATGGGAAAACACCATAGATAGGAGTATTAGAGCCCAAAAGCTTCAAAACCCGACTTGAAAATGGTGGAAATGAACCAAATTCGCGAAGTGTTCTATTAATAGATTCTGCCTAGGTCTTTCACACATGCGGATAAATATGCGCACATGCAGAAAATCATTAAAATTCAAAACTTTGCACCTGCGCTCCATATCCGCATCTACGACCACGTAGGTGCGGAAAAGACCTCA